>LPNX010739453.1:37101-116194 GCA_001517045.1 Pseudotsuga menziesii
CCACCCGCTGAATGGGAACTTTTCCGCCCAGAGTTTGAGTTTATCTTTTCTGACTCCAATAGACTTAATGGTCTCGCAGATCTCGTTGCCTATTTGGGACCCGCTGACGCGGCTGTGAGTGAGACTACATGGCTAATGTTTCGATGTTTTAAGCTGCTGATAAGTTTTATTTTCCTATCGTGTTGTGAGTTTTTAAAACCTCTGTGTGGGCGATAGTGGTTTTGGTACCTGTTAAGGTTTTCATGACGAGAGCGCAATACAAGGCCTCTTTTGATGACTATTCATTTTGTTGAAAAGATACAGTCCTAATTAATGATAAATGTTGTTTGATTGTAGACAGACTCAAGAGACTTTTTTTATGCTACGAGAAGACATAGCTAGGAGGAAAGGAAGAAAAAACTTGGCTGAGCAGTGTTAGACAGAGTTCGTAATAAAATCAACGGAATCTCAAGGAAGACAAACCAAAGATAGGGCAGAATCGATGGGGACAAAATCCCAGGCTTGGAAAGATCCATTAGTTACCGAGCAGATCCTTCTTTGTTAAGTACTCATAAGTTGAAATATGAAAACGTAACGCATGAAGTGAATCATGAGTACTCGCGGAAAAGAAAAAATGGTGATATTAGACGGGTTTGAGGAGCCCAAAGGTCACACTATTGGGGCAGCCCAAATGGTTGGCTGATTTGGTTTAAATATAGGAAAGTTAGAGTTTACAGAGGCTTTTTTCCTAGAAAAAATTGTGAACTATTGTTTGTAAGAGGAACTACTTCGTTTTACAATAAGAAATTGCAAATTTTGCCTATTGGAGAAGGTGCTAGGTGGAATGTTCCAATGTGATATATGAACAAGGTTGAAGGGGAACTATTTCGTTTTCGACTGTGTTTCATTAACTATGAGAGCGTTCTAACTTTCTGAACCTATGTTCTTCCCTGAATGTTCTCTAGTATATTTTGTGATGTTTTCCATTATGAGTAATGGAAGTTTTAACTGTTGATGAGCTATCTTGTCATGTATACTTTTATTCATGTTTGTATGTTTGGTTCTAGGAACACCTATCTGTGATTTACCGTAACATGTGAAAAATACTACATTACTCATGAATTAATATTAAGCTCTCTAGAGATAGCCTAGTTAGTATTTAATTTCTAATTGTGTGTGATTTAGATGTGAGGGAGTTTAATACAAGAGGTAAGAACCTGTGCATCACATTGTGAACACTCCTTGCATTCTCAATCAATCTGCATGTTAGGTAGGCACTTGCATATCATGATTTAAGTCAAAAAATACAAAAATATATACGGTGGATCGGGCCGCAACCGGTAAAACCTTTTATTTTTATACTTCACTTACGGTATTCGGACCACAAAACGGACGAATTCCCTACACCAAACAGCCACGGGCTAGTTGGGAACGTTGACTGGGGAGAATCCCTTGATGTTGTTGCCTACGAATTTCCAGGCCCCAATAGTTTTTGGTGCTAGAAGGAGGGCCACCAGTGCATGGATGGCCAAGGAAACCTGTTTTCCCGAGATCATTCCACCAGTAACAGTTCAGGAGGTAGTGTGTTTTCCAATCCAATTCCTAAAGAGGGGGGTAGAGAACATTTGTATTCTATCGACAATGAAGTTGTTAATGATCTGAGAAGACACACTAGGGCATACGTGAAGAAGATTGGAGGATTTCCGATTATCCCTGAAATTCCCAGAAGAGAATATAAAAGGAAAGATCGTCCTATATTGGAAGACTCAGCGCTGGTTGGGGATTTGGAAGAACTTGTAGAAACAGCCTTACAGGAAGTTGTATAGCCTTTGAATCAAGTAGGCTCAGATACTCCTCATAGTTCTCTTGTTCATACTCCTATTCACTCACCCCCTCACTCTCCACCCAGACTCATGGCAGGCGTAAATGCAAATCAACCACCCAACCTATCGAATCCACCACCTGCATGGAAAGCTAGATCACCTTTAAACCTAACACCTCCTTTCCATGATTTACCTCAATATTTTGAAAAGATGCTGCCCAAATTTGACCCAAATGAGAAGATACTAGTAGATGACCACTTCCAAAGTTTCTATTTCGCAATATAAGGATTAAGGGCTGGGGAATATGAGGATGTAGTTTGTAGACTTTTCCCACACACCCTTAAAGGAGCAGCAGCATTGTGGTACTTTGGTTTTTCTGCAAATTCTATCCTTGATTGGGATACCTTTGAGAGGATTTTTAGAAGTAAGTATGCGACCCAAAAAACTCATGCAGCTCTCATGAAAGGACTATGTGCCTTAAAGAAAGAAAGAAATGAGAAGGTGCATAGTTTCACCCAAAGATTTGCAGCGTATCTTAAGAATTTTTCTGAAGCTGACAAACCTTTAAATAAAGTCCTGATTGAATATTATACCTCAGCTCTAGGACCCGAGTTGGCCATGTTTGCCAAAATGAAGGCCAAGCCTACGCTAGCGGAGACCTATGAGGAGGCAGAGAGAGTAGAGTCCGAGAGGGAAAGTATTGAAGATTATCCTGAATGGTCAGGAGAAAAAAATGGGGGAAGGAAAACTTTGTTGTTTACCAAACCTAAGGAAGAGTAGTCACCAGATTTCGAGGGAATGGCAAAAATTATGCAGAAGCTTTCTAACAGAATCATAGGCTTGGAAAAGGAGAAGGAATCCCAAAAGTTCTACAATCCTTATTACAAGAAAATGGAAGATAACAATCAATCCCAAACCCCTCCACACAATCCTGCATCTATGAATCTAACAAAGGTAGGAATGGACAATTTTGCACTTTCCACCAACAACCCCACTCTAAAAAGAATTGTCCTCAATGGATAAACTCAGTGACGTTGGTTATGAATCAGCTGTTGGATTCTAAATTAACAGAAGATAAAGATGAAGAAGGAAAATACAGCAATACATCAACAAAAGAAAAAGAGGATGATACCATGGTTTTATGGGACTGTGTTTCATTATTTGACGCCAAGGAGGAAAAGGTTGTGATGCACAAGGGAATCCTGGAAACAAATGTAACAACAAGAAGCCAAGGGTTGGCTAAAGAAAACAATCTCATGCTCCCAAAGATTAAAAGACTTCAAAGGAATGTTAAGAAATTTCAAAATAACTCCTCAACTAATAAAATTCTGGAATTTACCATCACTAGTCAAGGTCCTAGAGAGACTAACATGTTTGCCAATCCCAATGAAGAAAAAATAAATAATGATAAACCAAATCCCACTGAACCTAAGATGGATTATGACATTGTGGAAGATATAAAGAAGGTAAGGGCGAACATCTCATTATTTTAAATGTGCAAGGTGTCGCAACAGAAAGAAAATCTATTGAAAGCACTTGAAGCATCAAAGGAGGGGCTACCAACCGAGAACCAGCCCAAGGAAGAAGAATAAATTGGGGAAGCAAGCGTAGGAGGTAAGCCTAAGAGAAAGAATCCACCGTTTCTACTTACTTTTGAAATTTTTAACCACAACATACATAATTTCTTGGTAGACTCAGGGGCATCGGTTAACGTCATGCCACTGTCGGTCTACAAAAGGATAAATGGGAAACCTAAACCATCTACCAAGATGGTTGTTCAGTTGGATAGAACAAATGCAAAGGTAATTGGGGAAATGGAGGATGTTCTAGTCTTCTTGTCTTCGAATGATAAGGTGTGTCAAGTTATTGATATTGTGGTGGCTAACATACCAGAAGCTTATGGGCTTGTTTTGAGCAGGGACTGGTCGAAAAAGATAAACGAATATTTTTCCTCGGACTGGTCACATCTGTGGCTACCGTATAAAGGAAGCCCAAATCAAATTAAAATTTTGAGAGAGCCCCATATGAAACACAACGTTACTCAATTCGAAGAAAAAAATGAACCCGTGGATTTTGTTTTGGGAAATTACTTTATTGAGTTAGAACCAGGAAATTACCAAGTAGAAGAAGCCAGCGACACATCAGACGCTCAGCCTGATCTTCTTCGTTTTTCACAGGCTAATGAAATCGATTGTAAAATAGTAGACTTAGCAGTAGAAGTAGATGTAAATTCCTACACAGTAGTTAGCGATTTCTGGACACTTTTTTTTGACAGTTCTAAAATGTTAGAAGGGTTGGGAGTCGACTATGTCATGATTGACCCAAATAAGAACAAACATTTTCTTTCATGTAGGTTAGAGTTTGAATGTACAAATAACATAGATGAATATAAAGCATTGGTTCAAGGTTTAAGGAAATAAATTGAATTAAAGGAAAATAATATGAAAGTGTTTGGAGATTCTGAAATAATTGTAAAACAAATTCGGAATCAAATACATTGCATTTCTCCTCATTTAAAAGCTTATCAAAATGAGGTATGGGATTTACTCAAATGTTTTAATGCATTTAATATTGTATCGATTCCAAGACTTAAGATTACAGTAGCTGACTTGTTGGCCACATCAGCTGCGAGGCTTGTTCCCTCTAATAATCAGTGCTCTATTAAATTGATTTTTAGGCCCTTGGTTCCGGATATGATTACCAACCTACGAGTATTCGATGACGATCAGCAGATTATAGAATTCTTAATGTATGACAATGCATTTAAAGGGGCGATTATTGATGATGAAGAACATCAGGCCGAGCTGAAATTCGATAATTTCATCCCTAAGGGAGTTAGAACTTTAGAACAGATGTTTGAATTAAATGAAAAATTTAGAAGACCAGCAAATGTGAAGACTCATAGCTCATCTCTACAGTTAAAATTGATTAATTTGGGGACTGAGATGAACCCTAAATATGTGAATCTTGGAAAATGTTGTTCACTAGCTGAAAGAAACAAGTTCATCGTTCTTTTCAATCAATACAAAGATGTTTTTGCTTGGACGTATGAAGATTTGAAGAGATATGAAACCAGTATTATCCAACATGTTATCCCCATCAAATCTGGAGTCAAACCTTATCAACAACCTTTAAGGAAAATGCATCCAAAATTAGAACCTCTAATCTAGAGTGAAGTTAAGAAATTATTGGATGCTAGAATCATTTTTAAGGTTAGACACTCAGAATGGGTTTCAAATCTGGTACTAGTGAGGAAGAAATCTGGAGAAATCAGGTTATGTGTGGATTTTAGAAACTTAAATCACGCTTCAGATAAAGACAATTATCCTGTTCCACCCATGGAACAACTACTGCAAATGGTTTCAAGTTTTGAACTATTCTCTTTATTATATGGATTCTCAGGCTACAATTAGGTGTTAGTAGCCGAAGAAGACCGATTGAAAACGACATTCAGGACCAGGTGGGGAACCTTCACTTACAAAAGAATGTCCTTTAGACTTATAAATGTTGGATCTACGTTCCAAAGGGATATGGACATAGCTTTCCATGGTCTGATTGGCCGCAGTGCTGTAGTATACCTTGATGACATCATGATATTCTTAAAGAAGACAGAAGGACACACGTTTCATCTAAAGCAGATTTTTGAACGCTGCTAGAAATATGGTATCTCACTAAACCCAAAGAAGTGTGTGTTCACTGTTACGGAAGGTAAGTTGCTGGGTCATGTGGTTTCAAAGATGGGGATCTCCATAGACCCAAAAAGGATCAAAGCCATTAAATAGATTCCCTTGCCCCATAATAAAAATGACATGCAATCATTTATGGGGACAATAAACTTTGTGCGAAGGTTTGTGCAAGATTTCGCTCAAATTGTTAAACCTTTACAACAAATGGTAAAAGCAAAGTGTACAATTCAAGTGGACTAATGTTGAGAAGAACGCATTCGGCAAGATTAAAACTGTTGTTGCGCATGCACCCTCCCTCAAAAGCCTAGATTTTGATAAAGATTTTATTCTGTACACTTTTGCATCTGATGATTAGATAGCAGCTGTTCTTACTCAGAAGGAAGATGGGGGAGATGAGTTCATGATATCATTTATGAGCACTGGTCTGCAAGGGGCCAAATTGAATTACCCAGCTATAGATAAACAAGCTTACACAGTGTTCAAAGTGGTGAAACAATTCAGGCCCTACATACTAAAGAACTGGACCAAGGTAATCATCCCACACCCAACTGTGAGGTCTCTTTTCGTACAGAAGGAGTTAGGAGAAAGAAGGGGAAATTGGGTAATAGCTCTTCAGGAATATGACCTCAAATTCAAGCCAACTTCTATAGTTAAAGGGCAAGGATTGTGTAGACTAATGAATGAAAATAAAAACAATGAAGAACATGCCTGGGAAGACGAAGCTGAATTACATTTGATGGATGTATGTCCTCTTTTCACATCCCTGGAATCTTGGTATTGAGAACTTGTGCATTACCTTCAGACATGATCGTTACCAGAACATTGGAATTCTAAGCAAAGAAGAGCACTGCGTCTTAAATCAGCCTCATATCAAATTATTGAAGGAATATTATTCAAAAAAAATTACAACGGAGTTCTTCTTAGATGCTTAGAGAAAGAAGATGTGAAGAAGGTAATGACATATTTGCATGATGGGCCTACTGGGGGACATTTTTACAGAGATACTACAACTCATAAAATTCTCAGAGCCAGATACTATTGGCCGATGCTTTTCAAAGATGCACATGCCCATGTCAGAAAGTGTGACATTTGTCAAAGGTGTAGTGGAAGACAAGCTAAAGCAGTAGGACCATTGAAGCCTGTGATGATAACAGAGCCTTTTGAGCAATGGGGGTTAGATATCATTGGGGAGATAAAGCTGAATTCTTCCCTGCAACACAAGTATATTCTAATAGAAACCGAATACTTCACTCGCTAGGTCGAAGCGATCCTGTTGCGCAAAATAAATGAGGATGCGGTCATAGACTTCTTGCAAGACCATATTATGACCAGGTTTGGAGTTCCAATTTCTTTAGTTTTTTATAATGCTACTTACTTTTCCTCAATAAGATTAACTGCTTTTTCTCATGAGAAAGGGATTAAGTTGCATTACTCTGCTAATTACTATCCACAGGGAAATGGTTTAGCTGAATCTACAAACAAGAAACTGATTAGGATTTTAAAAAAGACAGTGATAGAAAATCAGAGGAGTTAGCATTCAGCGTTACCGAACACCCTTTGGGCTGATTGAGTCACCCCCAAGTATTCAATAGGAATGTCTTTATATACCCTTGTGTATGGTAAAGAGGCCATTCTACCCCCCCAATATCATGCTACCCTCTTCCATAATAGCTCAGGAATCCAGAGGATCAGATATGGAAGTCTTGCAAATGAGGATATATAATCTCCTGAAGGCAGAAGAGTCTCGATCTAAAGCCAAAGAGTGCTTTAAACAACAACAAGAGGTAGTAAAGAGATGGTTTGATAAACACAAGGCTGGAACAAAAGATTTTGAGGTGGGAGGTTTTGTTCTCAAGTGGAACCGACCCCATGATGAGAAAGGAAAACACACGAAATTTCAGCAGTTGTGGGTAAGTCCTTTCCAGATTGCGGCAAAGCTTGGCCCTTCAACTTATAAATTGCAAGATTTACAGGGGTGGGAAGAGAAATTACCAGTAAATGGTTTAGTTCTCAAACCTTATTTTTCCTGAGTTTTGTTTGTGTTCTTTTATCTTGTATATAAATACTTTGACTTGGTTGTTTACTTCGAATTATGTAGTTCTGTTTTGTTTTAATATTAATTTTCATTGATTTCAATAAAGGAGGCAAACTAGCGGTTGCATGGAGAGCATCAGATTTTTGGAATGATTAAAGTTCTTAGGTATAATACTGTGTATTATTGTTTATCTAAAATAATTTCTTCTATTTTAGCAGTTTTCTCAAGTGGCTATGAACACATTGAAGTCCTGCTTAACCCTTGTAAAATAAACTAGAAACAAAAGGTCTAGAATACTATTTTGAGGCTCCATCCATATCACATTTAAAATGTCCTAAAGAGTGACAGCAAAGGGCCCATGGAAAGGAAGCAGGGTAAACATTATATTATATAAATGATCCCATGCCAAGAATTGAATGCCAAAAGGCAGATAAGAGTCGAAAGCTCCTATGAAAGCATTATGTATCAAAACAAATTCTGAACCATATAAATACTAAATTGTGAAAAGTTTCTCTCTGTCCGCGAGCTAAAAATTAAATACGTCTCTCACACAAAAGGACACTATGGATAGAAGAGCCTGAATCAAAATTTAGAAATAAAGGCATGCAGGAGGACTCATATGAAAAGACAAAAGCTCAAAAGCACAAAAGGTGCAAAATGGCATGGGAATGAGGAACAAATGAATATTTCTGTTTACCATATGCTAGAATCCTGCGGTGTCCAAGCTAGAAGCTACCTAAAGACAGAGGTAACAATTGAAATTCATCTTCCTGGCCTGAAAAGAGTCATCTTGACTTGAAAATATTGGTTTCCACTCTCCTAAATTGGACCATCATCAATGATTAAAAGTACATACATTTGCCATTTGAGAAATCCAGATATCTAGAAGAATTCTACAAGTTCATTTGTTATTAAACAGTCTATTACTCAAGAAATAATCGTCCAAAGATCTAGGTCCACCAGGTAGTCGCCAATTGTTGTAGCTGCAACTGTTTCCCCAAATTTTCAAATTTTAGACCCCTTTGTTAATTTTAGCATTACCTAGAATCGTTTGGATCCAGGAACTCTTTTTGTTTGTTTTAATTTTGGACTATTTCGAGGCTAACTCTCTTCCAGATTTTCGAAAAATTGCTTATGTTTGAAACTGCTGTAAGTTGCGGAATTTAGAGTTTGGTTTGTTGCCCTCTGAGCTGCGTTTTCTTTTCGGAAGCTTATTTCTCATGCTAGCCACTACTTCCAAGGCCATTTAAACAACTTATCGGAGCCATGCTTCCTTAGGGAGCCTCCGTTGCGAAAATCAAACGATGATTATTTTGTAGGAGGATCTTGACTTCTTTGTTGTCGCGTCGTATCGTTTGACTTGTTTATATTATCGGAGGTTGGTCGAAGTTGAGTCGGGGTATTTGGTCTTTGTGAAGCCACTATTTTGGAAGTGAAACATGGTTTTTGGACCACTTCGAGACCTTAAGTTGTTACATACACTTAGCATTTTATGTTGATCTTGCGCCATAGCAAAAGTTATGATTTGGATCGGAGGCTATAGTCTGTTTATCTTCCACCCTTGCAGCTCCCAAATGAACTAGGTATCCACCATATAACTGCTCTGCTCGCTGATGCTCTGTCAGGTTTTCGCTGCTTTGTCTTTGCACCGGGGGGTTTGTAGTCTTTCCTCCTCCGCCCTTGCAGCTGTGTAACGCACTAATTGTCTGACGTTGATGTCTTTCTGCCCGCCGACTGGGAAATTTTCTGCCGAGAGTTTGAGTTTAGCTTTTATAACTCCGATAGACTTAACAGTCTCATGGATCTCGTTTCCTATTTGGGACCCGCTGACGTGGCTGTGAGTGAGACTACATGGCCGATGTTTCGATGTTTTAAGCCATCGATAAGTTTTCTCTTCTTGTCGTGTTGTGAGTTTTTTAAACCTTTGTGTGGGCGGCAGTGGTTTTGGTACCTGTTAAGGTTTTCATGATGAGAGTGCAATACAAGGCCTCTTTTGATGACTATTCATTTTGTTGATGTAGTTTGATTTAAAAGATACAGTCCTAATTAATGATCAATGTCGTTTGATTGCAGACAGACTCAAGAGACCTTTTTGTATGCTATGAGAAGACATATCTGGGAGGAAAGGCAACATAAAGTTGGCTGAGCAGTGCTAGATAGAGTTCATAATAAATCCAACAGAATATCAAGGAAGACAAATGAAAGATAGGGCAGAATCGATGGTGACAAAATCTCAGGCTTGGAAAGATCCATCAGTTATTGAGCGGATCCCGCTTTGTTAAGTACTCATAAGTTGAAATCTAAAAATGAAACGCATGAAGTGAATCATGAGTACTCACGGAAAAGACAAAATGGTGATATTAGATGGTTTTGAGGAGCCTAAAGGTCACACGGTTGGGGCATCCCAAGTGGTTGGATGATTTGGTTTAAATATAGGAAAGTTAGAGTTTACAAATGATTTTTCCCTAGAAAAACTTGTGAACTATTGTTTGTAAGAGGAACTACGTTTTACAATAAGAAATTGCAAATTTTGCCTGTTGGAGAAGGTGCTAGGTGGAATGTTACAATGTGATATATGAACAAGGTTGAAGGGGAACTATTTCAATTTCGACTGTGTTTCATTAACTGTGAGAGCGTTCTAACTTTCTAAACCTATGTTATTCCCTGAATGTTCTCTAGTATATTCTGTGATGTTTTCCACTATGAGTAATGCAAGTTTTAACTGTTGATGAGCTATCTTGTCATGTATACTTTTATTCATGTTTGTATGTTTGGTTTTAGGAACAACTATCTGTGATTTTCCGTAACATGTGAACAATATTACATTACTCATGAATTAATATTAAGCTCTCTAGAGATAGCCTAGTTAGTATTTATTTTCTAATTGTGTGTGATTTAGATGTGAGGGAGTTTAAGATGAGAGGTAAGAACCTGCGCATCACATTGCGAACACTCCTTGCATTCTCAATCAATCTACATGTTAGGTAGGCACTTGCATATCATGCTTTAAGTCAAAAAATACAAAAATATATACGGTGGATCGGGATGCAACCGGTAAAACCTTTTATTTTTGTACTTGACTTACGGTAGTTGGACCGTAAAATGGACAGATTCCCTACACCAAACAGTCACGGGCTAGTTGGGAATGTTGACTAGAGAGAATCCATTGTTGTTGTTGCCTGCGAATTTTCAGGCCTCAATAGGTTTATAAAGGTATTTTGAGATAAGTGGACTGCAAGAAGATTGGGCTGAACAAGTCATGAAAATGATGGGTATTCACTACTCAAGCTGATCCCCATCCATCCTATCATCACCCAAAGAATGCGGTTCCAGTGCGATATCCCGGACAAAGCTGTGATAAGGAAACTATAACAGAATGCGCCATATTTGGAGATCCATAGTGCATTGCTGCTCGTGTGTAGCCATAATATGAAGATATTGTCACTCCTGGGGTGATTAACAGTTTTCCTGTGTCTCCTATTTTTCATCCTACCACGTTTGTAACAGCTATTTTCATTTAGGGTGCCTAAAGATCAGAGATCTTCATGGCTGCCCCATAATATGATAGGATGTTACGATCCACATGGTATAAGTAAGAGATTTGTTTCGAGCCAGGGGTTACTGAACATATAATCAATTCATTGTATTAGCTATGAGGAGGAATTGCGTAATTACTCTGTCTTTTAATACAAGGGGTTACTTCTGATCTAAGGTTTTTACGTCTATTCAGCCAGCATCTATGTGTGAAGGCTGGGCCCGCCTTCCACAGGGATTGCTGAGTTAAATTAGGACTTTTCAATTCCTTTGTCATGTGATGTTATGTTAATTTTATTCTTTTCATAAGAAGCTGTAACAAGTGTGGATTTACAGTGTGTTGTGATTGCATTCCTTGAAGATCTATAGTAGTATAACGTGACAGTCGACTGAGTAGGTAATTATCTTTTATGCAATTCGTGTGGTTACTTTAACAACTCTATTCATCCTTATATCTTTTAGTTGTTGTTCCATGAATCTTTGCAACTTGTCTTTTATTGTTATGATTACCAAATTTCATTCCTGCACTTTAGTTTCCTAGAATAGATGAACTCAATCTCTGTATTTGAATTCCTAGATCAATATTTAAATTACGCTTGTTGGTTCCTAGAATAATCAGATTGGATAGGTGAATTAATCATTCAGTGATGTCAATAGGATTTCCTTTCATTTGCAATTGTAATTTAGATGACTTTTATCTTTCCATTCTTAGATCAAGGCATAGCAGAAGGTAATTGTGATTTTTTGCCTAGAAGATAATTGGATTAAGTAGACTCTTGGGATGAGCATAGCTGAATAGAGGATAGTATGGTTCAATTACAGTGACTTTGTGTATAAGCATATACTGTGCATGTTATCCTTGAAATACAATACTTTCTTGGGTTGACAATAAATATTGTATGATCTATATGTTAGTAGTAATCCACTTGCATATTGGGTGCTTGACATAGCAATGGAAGGAAATATTTGAGGGACCATATGAAAAATTATTGTTGTGCCTAGGAGGAGCCTGCTTTAACATACAGCAATTTATCCTAGGCGAAGGTTGAACGCTTTGCTAGAGGAAGTTCCTCTATAAGCCACCAACTCCTTGGCCCTGTTGGCTGGATTTTCTAACCTAGCCAACTAAGGAGAAATAGTCCACACATAGCGCTTAGAACATCCCTCGGTGTGTTTGGAATGACTAAATATCGTGGGAATAAAAGGCCCCACTACTTTTGTATATTTTCTCTCAAGAAGAGAGTCTTACTACTTGAACTTAAAAAAATGTCCTAAACTAATTAACAGATTCAAAGGGTAAACTAAATCTAATCTATGTTTTTCTCTCTTAAGGAGAGTCTGTGTATGAAGGCTGGGCCTGCCTTCCTTACTCTGTCTTTTAATCCACTTGCATATTGGGTGCTCGACATAGCAATGGAAGGAAATATTTGAGGGACCATATGCAAAATCATTGTTGTGCCTAGGAGGAGCCTGCTTTAACATACAACAATTTAGCCTAGGAAAAGGTTGAACACTTTACTAGAGGAATTTCCTCTATAAGTCACCAACTCCCTGGCTCTGTTGGCCAGATTTTCTAACCTGGTCAACTAAGGAAAAATAGTCCACACATAGCGCTTAAAACATCCCTTGGTTTGTTTGGAATGACTAAATCTCATGGGAATAAAAGGCCCCACTGTCTTTGTATATTTTCTCTCAAGAAGAGAGTCTCACTACTTGAACTTAAAAAAAATGTCCTAAACTAATTAACAGATTCAAAGGGTAAACTAAATCTAATCTATGTTTTTCTCTCTTAAGGAGAGTCTCATTGTTATTGATATGAATTCTTGAAAACTGAAATTAAAACCGTGATGATGTAATATAACTAATATAAAATGTATAACTGATCTAAGATACAAATTTTAAAAGCTAGAAACACATACAAATTATAGCAGCTACTAAAATTGCACAGATTTTATAGCTGCTAACATGTAGCCTTTTGGTCATGAAATAAAATAAAATCTAATTTGAAAACTAACTTTAACTAACCTATTTTGTAATCTATCCTAGCTATCCTGCATAAGAACATTATTAATTTATATAAATCTGGCGTATGAGAAGTATGATTTGATTACATTACATTAAAATATAATGTAATTCTTTAAGCACATAAACGTTTCAAAAACCAAGTAATTAACAAAGTAACTATTGATCTATTTCAAATTGCTCATTACATGAGACTTGAGACTGTTCTAGACAATCAAATACAATGAAACTAGATACTCTAGACAGATAAACATAAAAAATTTAAGTGCCAGAATAAAAAATAGAAACTGTATTTGAATTTTATTCAAATGAGTGAGGAAGAATAATAAAATGAAATCTTACTGAAACAGTTTGAATAAGTCTTGGAACAATACTGATAGCAATCCCTGGTTATAAAACTCTCTGAATGAAAATTACATATCTTCTTACCTGTATAGAAATCACTTCTGGCAGAATCTCTCTCTCCCTACTCTCACAAACACATGGAACAAAGAGAAGAATATAGCACAGAAAGGTAACCTTTTGTCAGCCCTGTCAAGAGATTCCCCCCCTCCTATAGCCAAATTGTGTTCTCTTTATATAGAATTCTAAATATTGATGACCTTTCCCTGATCAAGTAGCAGCGAGCTTCTTCCTTCCTTATCCGTTGAATCATCCAATTAAGTTGTGGCGACACGGTGTCAAAAATTTTCTGTTTGAATGACTCCTCATTCTTTGGTACAGGAAATGTATTGTTACGTTCTATCATGTAACAACACTACGCTATTGAGGTAATCTAGCTGATCTTCTTCTAACAAAAGAATAACCTTCAAGTTGAATCTGCATATTTAACAAGAAATAAGAAAATTACCATGAAAAATAAGTAAAATGAAATGACAAAAAAAAAACTTCCCTTGCCCTGGTGATTCCGTGGAACATGTAGAAATTGTTTAAATGATGAGTTGATTCCTTAAAATGCTAATTCTCGAGCCTTCAAAGTTCATTACAATATTGTATAATTATTTTCCACCGTGCTCTTTCCTTTCTACGATCTTGAATATAGTAGCATTATATTAGCATCGATCCAATATTTTTGTATTGATTCCTTCATTATCTGCCTCCAATGAAGTTAGCACATTCACAAAATAATCAGAGAAATAATATGTAATGTAAATAAAAGAGAAGTACATTATTAAGAAAACCATCATAAAGGTGAAAGAATTATCCCTGCAAATTAAATCAAAGTGATGAAAGGTTAAAATCTGTTTAATACAATGTGTAGATAGTGAAATGTCTGCACGATTATGGCGGCATATAATATTCACTTGGAGAGATATTCCATGGAGTAACATTAATAGTTTATTTTGCACCTGCAATGTTGGTGATCTAGTGGAGATAATTGATCCTCAATTAAACTTGTAATTCAATACATCTTCATTTGTAGAGGACAGTTGGTAGACAGACAACTTAAAATTCAGCCTTTGGTATAACTTTAGTGATCTCGGAGATATTTCTTACATGACATGTTGACAATTTCTTCTACTTAAATGCATTGACATGGAATCTCTTTTTGTTATCCTTTTGCGCAGCACTTTCCTGCTCTAAAAACTGCATTTTTTTCAAGAAGCCTATGTTCACAATTACTTCATAAATTGAGGCATCTATAAAATCTTAGAATAGGAAAGGATATAGCATGATTGATTTGGCTATGCTCTATTGGAGCAAGAGAGAAACGTGTCAATAGTTCTCAATAGTCTCCACAATCTAGAATAACTAATCTGGATTTGTTTTGTGTTTGATCGCAATAAATAGGAACTCTCTTTCTTGTGAACTAGGTATGAAATGCACTCTATTAGCAACCAATAAATATATATTAATGAGGAGGTATAACAATGTTTTGAGTTTCTGAATCAGTGACTTCATCATCGCCGTAGTTTCTTTAAACGAACCCTAACAATATTTTTCCTTCATTCTTTACATTTTAGTAGAATTATCTCATTTGATTACGTAGTGAAATTTCTTATTGATGTGTCAACCTTGACAAATCATCAATTTAATCAGCCATGATGAAAGCTCTCTCAACGTGAGTATGCAAGTTATAACAATGTGCTTTGAGTATAACTGCATTAAAACATTGCGTAGCAGCCATTTAGTATGTCATGCAATAGTAATATGCCAAAAAAAATAAAAAAATTGAAGGAGAATTTACTTAAAAGATAATGCATAACATCGTTCAGATCAATAATGATAAAAGAAACCATTATGAGCTAAATATTATTTGGTATTCTTCAAATATTATTTTTGACTTAGTTTATATTTTGAAAGAATAACCATCTTCGTTTATCCCCTTCCAAGTGCATACGAATTAAGGATTAAAAGAAATATCACTAATCCATATTGTTTATTATATATATATATATATTTTAAAGTTACCTATGACTCATGAAAATATATAAAGTCTTTTATAAACTTTAAGTTAATTATATTGTAACTCCAAGTTGTTTTAGTTTAATGAGATTGGTGTATGAGGACAATAAAAGTTGAACTTTTCATCAAATATCTATGCATGATTCATCATTTTACTTTCATTTCCTTTTGCATATTAATGAATGTAGAAAATTATAAATATGCATAAAGTTTAGAGCTCGCGAAACTTTGATAAATGAACCAAAATTTTAAAATGAAACTATGATCTCATTATTTGTTATGCACTTTATGAAGACGTGGATCAAGATCTTAAGAAATAAGTCATTGACTAATTTATTAAGATCTAACCAAGTGCATATTTAATTCATGAATGCACCAAAAAGCCAAAACTTGACAAGGCTGTTGAAGAATTATGTCCATCCAACCTAGACCAACCGAAGCATATGAACAACTCAGATAAGTTCAAGTAAGACTAAATAAGTGTGGTTCATCAACTCGAGGGAAAAAATATGCCAATGAAAAAGATATCCAAATCATCAAATCCTTATACGATGAAATCCAAAGCAAAGAGCAAGCACGGCAGAAAGTGAAGGAAGATAACATGAAAGAAACTAGAAGCAAGTATTTACAAAATTTTATGTGGGGGCCCTTTTATTTTGTGTAAAATAAAGGGGAGTTGTTGGGGTGCCAATAAATGGAGACATGCTGGGTGAGCCAGTTATCTCTGTATGTTTACCTAGAGATTAAAGATATAGGAAAACAAAATCAAGGTTTTCTCGAAATATCAAACTTCACACCACATGACTTTATTTTATCACTAGCCTATATCGTAAAGTTTGAACTTTAATACTGTTACAATCAAATGAATTATCACAACTATTATTTAAAGAATTCATAAAGATGAATAACTTTTAAATATATGCATAGCAAATAAACCTTTGTTGGAGTAGGGTCCCGCAGCTACAGGAAAAGCTGCTACATCGGGACAGGGAAGTCAAAGAAGAACAGTACCTGAGCGGCCGAGAAGAGAGAGCTCAACCACTGCACTTAAGGCAGCGGTGAAGACAGGAGGGCTCAGCTACCCTCATAAAGGAAAATGAGCAGTGGGCTGAGGCATTGAAGATGAAGGACAGAAGCGGAGCGACCGAGGAAGCGGCGCCCATACCCACGATCAGCGTCGGGAAGCGTGGAAGACTACAAAAAGCTGTGGTGTGATGAAAAGTGGCAATTCAAGTACAGATAGGCTGACTTTCATAGTTAGGGTTTTTGGGGTTACTTTTGGGACAGGCCCACAGTGTTGTAATGGCGAGACCTTCCGACTGCCTATATAAGCATGTATTTTGTTTTGTAAAAGGTTAGACATTTGGGTAGCTGTTTAAGTAGTTAGATAGTTAGCCTTCTGAGTCATTTAGCTAGCAAAGTGTCTCTAGTCTCTCAGTATTGTAAGAATCGAGCTCTAGTTCTATTATTCCATCTATATTATCTGACTGTAACCAGTAGCTGACTCCTTGAGCATGTATGTAACAATCCACAGGGATTGACAGAGAGAGAGAGAGAGAGAGAGAGAGAAAGAGAGAGAGAGAGAAGAAGAGTATATTGTAAGAGAAGGAAATATAAGAGAAGAGATCTAAGAGAGAAGGGCTCCTGGCGGTGTGCACGGAGTTTCCCAGAAGATCTCAAGCTGCATATTAGGTTGCAGCGAAACTGTGTTTACTCTCTCAAGATATAATATAAAAACCAGTTCCTGTGGACATAGCTTCCCCCCTAGAGGTGAACCATGTAAAATCAGTGTGTTGTGCGACTATTCATGTGATTGTGCTTTATTTATCTGTTATCTATTAATTATTACATGAACTTTACTACCAGTTAATGAATGAGTAAATGTATGCTATCTTTAGTTACAGTAGCATGGAAGATTAACTATGAGTTGAATCTGTTAAGTTTTATGTATACAAGTTCTCAGTACTTGCTGCGTGATAGTTGCAGTTACAGTGTTAAGTGATTTCTGCATATTAGTTCAGCAAGTTGAGCATAGTTGATGTTAAGTATATTAAACTGTAGGAGTCTAAGTGAGGCTGTTTAGCTTAACTATTATACTAAGAGAGAAGCCTTTGGACCATGAGAGTCATATTGAAGAATTATTGTAAAGGATATCACAGTATAGAAAGGCGATATCGCACTGCCGGAGGAACCGCGGTGTGAGATATTGCAGGGTAAGATCTGAGCAGAGGAGATAGTTTGCGCATCGCGCTAGCATCGGCGATGCGATAAGAGATCGCTCCCTCCCAGGACCAGCAAGTAAGAAAAGTCACCATCTCAGAGAGAACTCGCTGACTAAGAAGAGTCGAGCGAACCACCAGGATGCTACAGAACTTGACTAAGGACACTTGAGTCTTCATCCAACCCATCCAAGATCACTTCGGGTGAGACTTCAAACCATTCTATGGTCTGTCGCCGAAAGGGCCAGTGAGCTAGGGGTTTTGTTGGTACATTAAAGGAAACCCGGGTCTGCCCAGAGACACCAACAAATGGTTATGTTGCCGGTTTTGAACAAACTGACGAGCTAATGTTCTGTTGGCATCCTACTAAAGAAGAAATTAACCACTAGATTGAGTCTCAGGAGAAAGAATTTGCTGAAAAATAAAACAAGATTCCTAGACTGAGTACAGAGGACTGGTTACAAAAACATATCTTCACCGACATACATACGATATTTTTTGCGACCTATGGAAATGAGTTGTATGACTGGTTATCAAAGTTGAAGGATAGGAGTATATTCAAGAAGAAAATAAACATTTTCTGGACACTAGAGCTGATTCAGACCGTGAAAAGCATTGATAATCCCACTTCGCGGGTAGTAGACTTCTGGCTTGCGAGTTTGCTGGAAGGCTTCGTTACAGAGTTTGCAGTTGATCAAAGAAAGAGCTTCAGCGAAGCAAAGAGGTACTTATTTAATGGATATCGCGGTAAGTACCTAAGCTCTTTAAACTTGTCCATTAAGATGTTATTACATGAAAAAGGAGTAATGGATATAATCTTAGATGAATAAGTAAATAAGTGTAATGTCACAAGAATCTGAGAGTGACTTTGATGAAATTGGATGTACACGTAGTGGTAAGAAATATAAAGTAGATTTCAGATCTTCTTTCTTTGAAAACAGTTCAGACATTACTAGATAACGGAGCCCAAGTAATATAGAGAGAACAGTAGAGGGTATCCCTTACCACCCTTATACCCCACAAAAATCAACCGGGACTCAGAATACTCCTGTAGGAACTACATCTAGTAGTTCACATACAATCCATAATACCGCTACATCACCTACACCTACACCGCCGAGTGGTAGTCATACAGCAAATCAGCATCCACTACGTAGAAACAGAATGGGGGATGACATGAAGTTACCTAGCTTCAAGGGTACAGGGGCAGAAAACCCGGAACAACATTGGTTCTTATGTGAAGCCGTATGGACCATTAAAGGGATTCAGGATGATCATATTAAACTTGTCCATTTGGTCACTACACTTAGAGACAGAGCCTTAACATGGTATATGAAGTATAGAACAGCACCGGCCAGAACACTTGTACAGGTCAAGACCGCAATGATTAAATAATTTAAGAAACCTAAGTCCGAGTCACAATGCATTACAGAGCTTAAAGGCATCAAACAACTACCTACAGAGTCAGTATGGGACTTTGATAAAAAATTCAAATCCCTCATAGACCAAGTCAGCTTTGAGTTTGCACAGGAGCAGCATAAGGAATGGTTCATCGCAGCACTGGTCCTGCACATCAGACTTCCATTAATGCAATAGAGACTCCGTACACAGGATGAAGCGTTAGAGATGGAAATGAAACTAGAGGCCTCACCTCTAGCTAAGACTAGTACAGGTATGAGAAACCTACAAAACCAGTTAGCTAATCTCACGTTACAGATGCATGAGATTAAGAAAGGGAAAGAGATTGCACAAGAGCTATGGTGTACCAAGTGTAAAGGACAGGGCCATACTAAGGATAACTGTCCAGTATTTGTTGAATATTTAGCAAGTGGGGCTCCTAACCCCTTATTACAGACTCAAGGGTCGTGGTGTGAACTCTGCAGAACAAGAGGACATCGACCACCGGAATGCCCTTTACTTCAGAAGTATGTACAGACCCCTAAGAACTTATATTGTAACTTCTGCAAGTCAGTAGGTCATGATGAACATAATTACTGAGCTTATGATCTCATGGTCAAGAGAAAGCATGACTTGTACAGAGTCCAGTCAGAAACACCTGGTCGAGTAGCAGGACCACAGCATGAACTGACTCATGATGGTCATGGAGGAGGATTCAGAGGATGAGGCCGTGGAGAAGGCTTTGGCCGTGGCCGTGGACCTATTACTTGTTACAATTGTGGAATTGTAGGACATTATGCTAGGGATTGTCAGAACCCTACTACGACATGTAACTATTGCAAGTACTGTGATCACACTATAGAAGAATGTCCAACCTTGATAGCCAAGATTAGAGACCCTAAGCCAGCAGTACACCAGAACATCCAGCTTATCACTGCTGAGCAGAAAGAGCTAGAACCAAGATTCAACATTGTGACTCGCAGTGGTGCTTCTACGAGTCCAACATCGTAGGATGCAGAAAAGAACACAGGTCCGGAATGGGTGCGCAAAGTCACTACTAAATTAACACCACTCGACCTACAGAAGAACAAAGAAACATTCCTGGAGGCTCAACCTTTCTTTGATGACCCTACATCATCAGGATTGTAGGTACTACTGTGCAGGAGCGTACCGCAGCATCAAACACATGGTGGTGTTAATCCTGTGTAGACATCGCAGGCTACCACATTGGGAAGATGCGAAGAGAATGAGTCGACAGGAAGTGTACAATCCTTCCTATGGAGTTTCTTGAAACTCATTAGAAATGAGAAAGCTATTGGAGAGCTTCAGCGCATCATAGATCAGTGTCAGCCATCTTCTTCCATGAGCAGTGCACAGCGTGCTGTTCATAATATTATGGGCCATACCAGAACAGGAAGAGAGATGAGAATCACAGCACACGTTGGAGAATTTGAAATGGATGAGGCAATCCTAGACTTAGGATCAGAGGTAAATGTTCTGACTATGCAGACATGGGAACAGATGGGTAGCCCTAAGTTATCCAGATCACCTATCCATCTGCGACTAGCCAATTAGCAGCGGGTATCACCACTGGGTCGATTACTGCAGGTACCAGTTGATATCGACGAAGTCCGCAGATTTGCAGACTTTGAAGTTATAGAGATCATTGGCAATAGTAGACCATATCCAGCTCTACTAGGTATTTATTGGGCAATCGATAACATGGCTATTATCAATTTAAAGAAAAGACAAATGACCTTCGAGGATAGTCAAATCCGGGTCATCACACCATTGGATCCTTTTCAGGGTCCCAGGTATATTAAACCTATCCGAGCAGAGGAAGAGGCATGCAACATGGAAATCCTCTATCAGATGACAGCTAATCAGAGTGATTACATTAATCCAACCGCAGAAGGAAACATTAGTTGGCAATGCGACAGCTCATGCGCATCAGACTCAGAGGTTGGTATAGAAAACTGGCAAGACAGACTTTACGAAGTCTCAGTGCGTAGATGTGCGTTTATGACTAAGTCACTACGATGGATTGGTGCATACATTATTGATATTCTATCATTTCATGGCTTAGCGGATGTCAACAACTTCTTACAGTAGTTTGAGCAGGAAATTCCTCAGGAGCAGAGGATGACAACTATTGAACTGGCAGTAAAAGCCACACCTGCAAGATGGTGGCAGGCACATAAAGAACATATCGCATCATGGGATGAATTTAAGAGATTGAGGGCAAACAGGTTCTCTAACGACAAGGAACCCTTACAACAGAAATATACAGGAGAAAGTGACCCCAGGTCACATATTCAGATTTGTGAACAGAATTGGTCAAAAATTCTAGAGGATGAATGGGTTCACCTATTCATTCACACTTTAGACACAGTTCCAAGGAACTGGTACACTGAGACCAAGTTGTGCAGAGGAACCATCACATGTCCAACAATGATATACAGTTTAAAAAGTGCATATGTCCAGTGTAGTTGAAAGGAGGCATCGCACCAGGAATGAGTCTACACCAAAAAAAATAATAATCAAAGTATGAGGAATCGCATCAGAAAAGTTATGTTGCGCAAGTCATAGGACGCTTGCGGAGTTCATGATGACACTTTGGTTCGAGACGATGCGGTGTGAAATCGCAGCAATGCGATGTTCCCCGTGCCGCATAGACCATTTTGAAAAGAGACAGAGGGCCAGTCACTTCACCTTCTGACAAGCAGTTAATGTAAAAATGACCGGTATACGATTTGGCAACAGTATAATGATTTTTCCAGATTTGGTAAATCTTCGACAAGACCGGCACCTGCACACAAGTTTCAAGGGAAATTTGATCGGATTTCAGCAATTAATGAAGATCTAAATGATGGGTATTTTATTGTCCATGCAATTAATACCACCGAAGGTTCCAGCCTAGATGACCGTTGCTGCAAAGATTATCACCTTCGTTATAAATTCGAAGATCATTCAGACAGAAGGGTTATTGTTGATAATTCTGACAGTTACAGAGCAATTTGAAGAGTTTTCCCTGTGAAGAGATAACCCAGTTATAGAGTGCTAGTTTTCCCCAATTTTGCAGCCATTGCCAGTTCAGATTATTGCACCGAGTGGTCTCTGTTCGAGACAGATCCCTTAGAGGACATTGTGCAAAGATTCCAGTGTGGTGGCCTCAGGTATGCTATGACGACGCAGCCCAGGGTTGTGAAATTAGGTACATCATAGGTCAGACAGCCTCCAAGTATGAGGATTCAAGCGTAGGATGTAGAAGATGTCATCAAAGTCTTAGCTGTAGAGAAGCAGAAAGACAAGCCGATCATTGAAGATAAGAAAGCAGAGCAGAAGAGTGATGAGAAGAAATCTCCAACAAGGAAGAAAGTAAAAATGAGAAAAAGATGACAACGGGAGAAGGGAGCTGACCTATCTCATCATTTAAGAGAAGAACAAGAGATTGCAGAGGAAAATAAATGAAAATATGAAGATCATAGGTAGCATGAAAACCTGGAGTGATTTGCTGAGAAGAAAAGTGAAAGGGGAAAACAAATCAATAAGCAGAACTTCAGAATGCAGACAAAGGCTTGTTCTCGGAATGGAATTCATGGTTTGTGTAGTTTTCATATGAAAGGATCCAAACCAAGTGAAATGTTTCAAAAGGATGGAAGATACAGATTTATATCTTCTTTGGGATACGAGTTCTAAATCCAGCTAGAGAGGAGTTCTCCTGATACCAGGGATTTGAATCCTTATGGTAAGAAAAAATTGATGGCAGGTCTTGCAAGCAACACGAACAAGAGCATGACAATAAGGGAAGGAAAGCTAAGACAGACCGACGAACTAAGTTTATAGAAGACTCTAGCATCAGTCAAGCTATGCTTGAAACGTCACAAGAGTGTGTCGAAGCTATGAACAATGAAGTCACAAGAATTCGAGTGAGATTCGCAAGGACTTCACAGGAAGCCAAGGAGAAGCTACAGTAGGAGAAGCCATTTGTTAGTCGCTCAGGGACAAGCCACAAGTAAGTGTTAGGGGATTGTTGGAGCAGGGTCCCGCAGCTATAGGAAAAGCTGCTACATTGGGACAGGGAATTCAAATAAGAACAGTACCTGAGCAGTCGAGAAGAGAGAGCTCAACCACTGCAATTAAGGTAGCGGCGAAGATAGGAGGGCTCAACTACCCTCATAAAAGAAAAGGAGCAATGGGCCGAGGCATTGAAGACGAAGGACAAAATCCGAGCGACCGAGGAAGCAGTGCCCATACTCACGATCAGCGCTAGGAAGTGTGGAAGACTACAGAAAGCTGTGGTGTGACAGAAAGCGGCAGTTCAAGTACAGATAGGCCAAATTTTGCAGTTATGGTTTTTGGGGTTACTGTTGGGACAGTCCCACGGTGTTGTAATGGCGAGACCTTTGGGCCGCCTATATAAGTATGTATTTTGTATTGTAAAAGGTTAGACACAGTGGGTAGCTATTTAAGTAGTTAGATAGTTAGCATTCTGAGTCA
The DNA here is from genome assembly GCA_001517045.1 of Pseudotsuga menziesii. Taxonomy (NCBI): domain Eukaryota; kingdom Viridiplantae; phylum Streptophyta; class Pinopsida; order Pinales; family Pinaceae; genus Pseudotsuga; species Pseudotsuga menziesii. Next base: position 60,704 of record LPNX010739453.1, read on the forward strand.
TTTAGCTAGATAAGTGTCTCTAGTGTCTCAGTATTGTAAGAATCGAGCTCTAGTTCTATTATTCCATCTATATTATCTGACTGTAACCAGTATCTGACTCCTTCAGCATGTATGTAACAATCCACAGGGATTGAACAATCTGCAGGGATTGACAGAGAGAGAGAGAGAGAGAAGAAGAGTATATTGTAAGAGAAGGCAATATAAGAGAGAAGCGCTCCTAGCGGTGTGCGTGGAGTTTCCCAGAAGATCTCAAGCTACATATCAGGTTGCAGTGGAACTGTGTTTACTCTCTCAAGATATAATATAAAAACCAGTTCCCGTGGACGTAGTTTCCCCCCTGGAGGTGAACCACGTAAAATCAGTGTGTTGTACGACTATTCATGTGACTGTGCTTTATTTATCTATTATCTGTTAATTATTACATGAACTTTACTACCAGTTAATGAATGAGTAAATGTATGCTATCTTTAGTTACAGTAGCATGGAAGATTAACTATGAGTTGAATCTATTAAGTTTTCTATATACAAGTTCTCAGTACTTGATGTGCGATAGTTGCAGTTACAGTGTTAAGTGATTTCTGCATATTAGTTCAGCAAGTTGAGCATAGTTTATTTTAAGTATATTAGACTATAGGAGTCTAAGTGAGGCTATTTAGCTTAACTATTATATTAAGAGAGAATCCTTTGGACCGTGAGAGTCATATTGAATCCTTACTGTAAAGGATATCACAGTATAGAAAGGTGATATCGCACTGCCAAAGGAACTGTGGTGTGAGATATCGCAGGGTAAGAGCCGAGTAGAGGAGATAGTTTGCGCAATGCGCTAGCATCGGCGATGCGATAAGAGATCGCTCCCTCCCAGGACCAGCAAGTAAGAAAGGTCACCATTGCAGAGAGAACCCGCTGACTGAGAAGAGTCGCACGAACCACCAGGATTCTATAGAACCTGACTGAGGACACTTGAGTCTTTAGCCAACCCATCCAAGATCACTTCGGGTGAGACTTCAAACCATTCTGCGATCTGTCGCCAAAAGGGCCAGTGAGCTAGGGGTTTTGTTGGTACATTAAAGGAAACCCGGGTCTGCCCAGAGACACCAACAACCTTATCAAGAATTCTTTCTCAACAACTAAGGATAATCGAATAACACCAGCATAAAGATATGACCTCCATACCTTGATAAGATATCTAGATAATTTCCCCATCCATTAGATATAAATAACTGAAATATAAAATTTGTTTTCTCTTCTTTTTATTTTTCTTATTTTTTTTCTAATATATTAATTATATCTTTGATTCAAGACTAATATCCTGGCGTGGTAACTAGATATTGAGAGCATCATTCATGAGAACTGCCAGAGATAAACAAGTCGGCTCGTGATGAGACCTCCTGTCCCTTAATCTTATGACCAAGAGCCATCACCCTAGTGATCAGAAATCATGTTATCCTTGACAGGGCCGATTATCATGATTAGGTCAGCTCGTGATGAGACCTCCTATTCTTCAATCAAAGTTTTTAAATTAGATTTATAATATTTTTCTAGTAGATGCGAAACAAATCCAGATAATACTCCTATAACAACATGGAAGGCCTAAAGATGGCTAATGTCATTGACTCATAAATATTCTGAGAGAAAAGTTTCCTGACAAGTTAACTTGCCTAGCTAATGATATCATTCTCAAAATAAAGTCCAAGAATAATAACTATGAGTTCAACTGACTGATTTAGCTAAGTTCATAAGAAATCTTTCAAGGCTAGGAGTGATTCAGTCACATTAAGAACATTTGATATGGCAAGAAACTCCTTGGTTTCCCTTAAAGATATCAGTTTGATTAACAGAGAAACATATGAACACTAAGCAGTGTGTCATTATGGTATTATTTATCTACAATGCTCCCTTACTAAAAGTAAACAGGGAAAACAGAAAGCTAAAAAATATCAAATTCATTACTAAAACTAATTAACTAAACAAACGTGAAAATTCAAAATTCAAAAACTGACTAATAGAAACAAAACATCCAAAAACTTATATACAAGATAGAACCTGATCAAATCCAAATTTCAACCAAAATGTATGTATTAAAATCCAAAAAGAAAAATTTATCGAAACTTTAATTGAGAGTCAAAGAAGGTAAATAAGCTCAAAAATCAAATTTCAAGATATGATTACTCTCTATGTGATGAGCTATACAAAATAATGTAAAAATCACAAAATTATGACATGCGTAAGAAATAATGTCAAATCTCCTAATATTAAAATTGACCATGTTATCTCCCAAAATAATTTATTTCGACAGTATGAAGAACGCAATGAGGGATATGAATATCACTGACAATTTGAAAGCCTCTATTTTTTATGAAAATTTCACAAGTTGTAGGTTTTAGTGGCTTGGGAGAGGATCAGAACATCTCATTAGCCACTGACAGACATACGGACTATGGCTTCCGTGATCAAATGAACACTTCGGCAATCGGAGGTTCTAAGGACTACGTATCAGTGAGGAAAAGCTGAAAGGTTCCACAATGTTGGTGATATAAACCACTAAATGCCACTGAAATCATGTATCAGAAATCAGAACTACTGCTTAATAAAGCATCGAAACTTGAAAACACTAACCGTGGACAAGTTATTTCACTAAGGAGCCGCAACGACGCGAAACACACTGACTATGGGTTCCGCCATAATAGAAAATCATCGGCGATCAGAAAAAATAAGGACTATGGATCAGCGAGTTTGAAAACACTAACCATCGGCACAATAGTTCACTAAGGAGCCACAATGTCAGAAGATAGATTGACTACGGGTTCCGCGACAATATAAAATCATCGGTGATCGGAAGAACTAAGGACTATGGATCAATGAGTTTAAAGATAAGCATCTCCGCAGTGGTGATAAGGAAATAGACAAGGCCTCTGAAATAGCGGCAGTGTTTCGATATAAGGTGTGGATAAGCTAGAAGATAGAGCTTCCGATCACCGATGCTGAGAATATTATTCATTGGAACCTTTGACACTGCGGTAGCATTCAGACCATAGGTTCCGACACGTTAATGATTACAGCCTCCGATCGCCGACGAGCTAGTGATGGAAAGCGCCAATACGTTCAGGCTTGGAGCACCGATGGGCTAGAGAAAAGATTTTCTGATCGCTGATGAAGAAACTGTTGTGACGTTAGGTAGTTGAGGCATTGACACGGTGGCAGCATTGAAATAAGAAGTTCTGACACATTAGTGAGTACAGCTTCCGATCGCCGACAAGCTAGTTGTTGAAAGCTTTGATACATTCAGTCTTGGGGTTTCGATCACCGATGCTAAGAATATTAGTCAGTTGAGGTGCCAACACTATGACAACATTGAGGCTTGGGGTGCCGATGGTTAGAGGTCAGAGCTTCCGATTGGTGATAGCAGCGACAAGGTAGAAAATTCTGGCGGACTAAACAAGAAAGGTCACTTTAGTTAAACACCGAGACATTGGTTGTTGGTGGAAATTTCACACTAAACCAGTAGTGGTGATTATCAGTGACTACTGCAGTTATTTATTATTCGCTCAATTAACTAGATATTCATAATAGATAGACAAATAGTTAGCTAGGGTTTTAAACCCTAATCTGAAAAACTATCACTTCTAAGTATTTTTGTGAAAACAGATCAAAGTTTCAAGATCTGTCATTTTTTTGTAGAAGGCTATAAAGCCCATGATTGATTTTATAATAAAGGTTCAACTTCAGGGATTTATGAGCCAATAATGCTTTCAAGATTCTCCTTTTTCTTGTTCATGATATAAGCTCTTTTGTTGTGATATTTTCAGCCATCATCTCTTTCTTTACTGTATTTATGCCTGAATGTCTGTTTAGGTCATTTTCAGATTGATTAAAAAGTTGATAGCTGTCATCCTATTGGTTTATTAATGCTATTTGATTTATAAATACCATCCTCATTAGGATTTATCCATTTATATGCATGTGTTTTATATGTAAGTCTTCCATCCTAGTGACTTCTCCATCCCTACACCTTATTGTCAAACTTCTGAGCAATTGCAACTAAAATCCTTGTAAACGAGTGAGTTTTATGTATGTCTTGAGAGTGGAAAGGTTATATAGGTCAACTGACTTGATCCATATAAAAAAACCCTAATTTTTTTTTAATTTGTGAGCCATTCTCAAGTTACAACCTAGAGGACTTTCTTGGAGTGATAACAAACTGGCGCCATTGCCGGGGAGAGGAGATTGAAGCTCAGCTTCCCTGGGAGATGACATAGATCCATGCTTTGATGATAGACAAAGCTTGGACATTATTATGGTTGTAATCATATATCTGGAAACTCCATTGATATAAGGTGGATTCAAGAAGACCAAGTACCAGAGCAAACCCAAAGGGGCCACCAGCAACACCTGTTTTAGATCTAGAAGAAATTTTGAGGAAAGCTAGGGCTTTACTAAGACAGACTAGTAGTGCTGCACAAAAAGCTACATTAGGTATTTCAAGAAATTTTTTTGCTATTATTTCTCTTGCTAAAACTCTCAATTCCTAGGAATTTTTAGATACATCAGAAAAATATAGGGGTTGGGCATCTTCAAGCACTACTTCTTGTGAAGATCTAATCCCTAGTGACTCCATTGGGATAAGTATACCACCGCCTTCTCAGCAAGTATATTCATCAGTGCTACCTTCCACAACCCTGTCCATACCCATTTCCAATATGGCTGCCCCTCAATTGACCAAGATGGAAAGGATCCTGGTAGCTAGGTATGCTCCCCTAATTTTGCCAAATCCCCTCGCAGCCATGCCTACTGGGGATTATCTCAAGTATATTCCTAAGTTTACAGGGGAAGGGGATTTCACTGCTGAAGAACATCTAGAGGCTTTTTACAGCTATGATGAAAATATTAACATAGAACAAGAAGATGTATGGACTAGGGTGTTTGTGCAAAGCCTAGATGGCCAGTCTAGGAAGTGGTTTAAGGAACTGCCTGCTGGATCGGTGGTAGGCATAGAGGCCCTAGATGAAATTTTCCTAAAGCATTGGGGAGAAAGGAGGGACCAACTCTACTATATCACAGAATTCAGCAACCTGAAAAGAGAAAATGGGGAGTCTGTCTCCAACTTTACCAAGAGATTCAACAATATGTACAGCAAGATCCCTACCAAAATTAAGCCCACTAATACCTCATCTAGGATAACTTATGAAAATGCCTTTGACTCTAACTTTTGCTTACTTCTCAGAGAAAGGAGGTATGCTTCCTTATCACTCATGTAGGATGCTGCCCTAGAAGTAGAGTCAAACATTCTAGCATCTCAAAAGGTAAAAGGGAAGATAGACGGGAAAAAGTAGCCAACAGACTATAGTGGGGCTTCGACATCAGAGAACAAGATTGACAAAATGACCAAACTATTAGATAAATTGACTGCTCAAATGTCTTAATTAAAGGACCGAGGACATCTACGTATGAGGGGTAAAGGGCCAAGTGACTTTTCTCCTCGAAACTCAAATTTTGTTCCTTATAGAAGAGGAAACCCCCCAGTTCATATTTTCAGAAGGGAGAGAAATCAAGGGGAAGATCAGAGGATAAGAGCTCCATTTCAAAATGATGTATTAGAAGAAGAACCAGAATTCATTGAAGAAGAAGGAGAAGTTGAAGACAATATCCACTGCATGGAGGATGAGGTGGACTATTCTTTTATGACACAGGCAGAATATGAGGAAGCCCTGATTGATGAGCAGATCACTAAAGAGGTTGTCTATCAGGCTGATGGTCAGGGAGGTTACAAAGTGAGGTCTAGGCTGGTTGCTCCCCTCAAGAAGAATGTTGTACCTGTCAAGCAGCTTGTTGCATCAGCTAGAAAAGGTTGTTGTTTTACCAAAGAAAGTGGCTATCCCATCCGAAGCATTGCATAAACCAGCACCTTCAGCCACACCTGATTAAGTCCAACTCAAACCTACAACTCTTGAGGTAAGGTTTCCAGATAGGATTCATTATTGCTTCAACCTCGAGTCTAAAATTCAAAAATTGAAAATCCCTTTCCCTTTAATTGAGCTAATGAAGAATGATGCATTCAAAACCTCCATTCTGAATTTCCTTCAGCCCAAGGTGCACATTGACACTAAATTTTTGAACCTACAATATGAAAAGACTGTTGTAACCCTGGGCCCCTCGATTGAAGTCCTAAAGGAATCATGACCACCATTCTATATATCCTTGAACATCCATGATAAAATCCTCCATAACTGTCTGCTAGATTCAGTAGCCTCTCATAACCTAATGCCAAAGGCTGTGATGGATGAGATTGGCCTTAGCATCACCAAGCCCTACCATGATTTATTCTCCTTTGACTCTAGGAAGGCCAAGTGCTTAGGCCTCATCAAAGACCTTGCTGTAAACTTAACGCAGCTACCTTTGAAAAGCGTAATGATGGACATTGTAGTAGTTGATATTCCTCCAAAATTTGGCCTCTTGTTGTCTCGGCCATGGAGAAAAATACTAGGCTACATCCTTCAGATGGATCTCACATATTCCACCATTCCCATGTTTGGAGGGGATACTAAGAGGTTGTACAGGGAAAATCAACTAGCATACATTATAAGCAAGGAGAGCCATTCAGCGAATCAGCCTATCTACATAGTGGACACTGATTTTGGGTCTTGCATTTTGTAAATAGATGATAATAAGTAGACATCAGTTCATCTCACTAAGCCCACCTATCAGCAACCCAAAGAAGTAACAACAATGATCTGGACCATGTATTTCGATGGGGCTATCACTCAAAGCTCAGCAGGCACAGGTGTAGTATTGATCTCCCCATATAAGGAAAACATTCACTTATCTTATAATATTGATTTCAAAACCACTAACAACATAGTAGAATATGAATCCTTGCTACTAGGATTTAAACCTGCCACGGAGATGGGGATCATGTGTGTGAAGATTTTTTGAGGCACAGACCTCATCATACAGTAGGTCAACAACACTTTTCAAATAAAAATTATCAGATTGAAGGCCTATAGGGATGGGGTATGGAAACTCAGAGATTGATTTATGTTTTCTGAACTGTCATATATTCCTAGGGCTTTGAATCACCTGGTTGATTCCTTGGCCGTCTCTGCAAGTTGGTTTGTTCCTCCTTTACCCCCTAAGCTCAGCTATGATGTTCAGGTCAAGTACAGGCCTTCTCTGCTAGACAATGTAAAATTTTGGAGGGTGTTTGAGAATGATGAGGAGCTTAATAAATTCTTTCAGTTAGTAGATGAATTCTCTGACATAAACATAGACCAGGAAAACCTTAACATGGAGGAATCCAAATAGCTCAAGTTAAAAGATAAAGTGACTAAGAAGAATATTGTCCAATTGCCTAGAAAATACATACCTCAAGGTCTAGTACCACTGGAAGAATTGTTTGATCACAATGACATCCCTCTCAATCCTGCCAAAAAGGAGCTAGACCCTACTATCCAAGAACAAAACATAGGCAACCAAAGATGTCCCAAACTAATAAATCTTTCCATGGGGTTGAATGTTGATCAGAAGTCTGAATTTTGCAACTTGATAAAATATTTTGCTGATGTTTTTTCCTAGGAGTATAGTGACATAAAAACTTATGACACCAATATCATCTAGCATAGAATTCCTTTGGAGAAGGACACCATTCCTTTCAAACAGAAGCTAATACCCATCAACCCTCTCCTATTACCAGTGATTGAAAAAGAGATCCACAAGCTCCTTAAATCCAAGATCATAGTTCCCCTTAGATATTCCAAGTGCATTGCAAACTTGGTAGTGGTAAGAAAGAAAAATGGAGAAATCAGGTTGCATGTGGATTTTAGAAACCTGAACAAGTGTTCCAAGAAGGACAAGTACCCACTTCCCAACATGGAACACCTATTGCAGAAACTCTCGGGGGCTAGAGTTATGTCCTTCCTTGATGGCTTCTCTAGATACAACCAAGTTGTTGTGCACCTTGATGACAAAGAGAAGACTGCCTTTACCACCCGCCGGGGCACCTTCATGTATGCTAAAATGCCATTTGGGCTAATGAATGTTGGGGCTACTTTTCAAAAATACATGGACCTAGATTTTGGAGGGATAAAAGATAAATTTGTGCTGATATATTTGGATGACTTAATAGTTTACTCTCACAGCCATCGTGACCACTTGCATCATTTAAGAAAGGTATTTCTGAAGTGTAGAAGGTATGGAATATCACTTAACCCCAATAATTCCCAGTTTGCACTCAAAGAAGGAAAGCTCCTAGGACACATAGTCTCAACTAAAGGTGTAAAGAATGATCCAGTAAGAGTGCACTACTACATTTTGATCCAAAATCAGACGGAAAAATACGACGGCACGTGGATTTCTCTTTTTAAACATACCAAAAATCGCAAGGATACATTTTTTTTTGTAAATGTGGCCACAAGCATCGGTGAAGCGACAACTATTCTCAGAACCGTTGCTTAAGTGACGAATAAAAGTGCTTATTCGGCCGGCTTTCCATGTTTCTATTCACAAAGATCTTAAACAATAAAGGCGTCGTTAGTAAGCGTCGCTTAAGCGACGGCAAGAGCGTCACTTAAGTGACGCTTACTAACGGCGCCTTTATTGTTTAAGAGCTTCATGAATAGAAACGTGGAAAGGCCGAATAAGCACTTTTATTCTGAGTGGGGATTCCGACGGGAAGAAGTTGAAAGCCATTGGTTGGAAATAATCACGGGAAGCAAAGGCACCAACGGTAGCATCAGTGGTACAAGTGAAGTGGGTAGAAATAATTCTGAATGAGGGATAAAAGGCGTAGCTTTCTCTTTCGCTTGAGACTGGGTGATCCCCTTATTTGTACTCCATACAAGAAGCAAGACTGGACTAAAAAGGTGTTAAAGGCGAAGTATGCTGCTTAGTTTCGTAGCTCCGTTTTCCAGGAGAGTCCAGCCCTGATTCCCAATTGTTGGTATCATTTTAAACTTGTGGTTCCAGTTCAAGTAAACTCTTTCTTTTTAATTTTTAAAGCAGCTAGGGAATCAATCGTCGGGTGAGAAGTAGGACAAAGATCTCAGTCAGAATCATCTAATTTATCACTTGGCACTAACTCTTTATCTTTTGGATTGATTGGATTCAGCCCCAGACCTTGGTACGCTGAGGTTAAGCTTTTCCCGGGTTTCCTGGCGCAGCTCCCAAGTACCATTTGTATCCAAGCCTATCTCCCACTTCCCATTGTGCTTTTGATTCCACCTCTCAATTGACAGGTGATTTCTATCTAAATGCTTTGGCTCGGTAAGCGCTATGGACTAACTTCCTTACAGGCATAGTTAGAAAAGGTACAGACAGTCCGATCTAGCCAGTGAGCAGAAATGCTAATCAGAAAAATAGCTCATCAGTTAAGCTCTTCAATGATGTCCTTCTAATATATGCTTTCCACCTTTTTACCATAGTTGGCTGACTCTGGATTTCCAGTCTTCTCTTCTGTCGTCACTTCAAGTGAAGGCTCCTTGAGTTTCCTATGAAGAAAGAAATAAGGTAAGGCAAATCTCCATTCCATTCCAAATGTCTACAGTAAGTGACATTGAGCTATTTTGATTTGGTTAAATAGCTCAATACAACAGATCATAGGTAAATATGAAAAATAACAGGTTAAATGAAGAAATTAGAGGTTAAATGAACTAAATTATAGAATAACTGAAAATTTTGTGTTTTTAAGCACCAGATGGAAATAATTACTCGTTAAATGGAAAAAATTGCAGGTTAATTTTTTCACATTAAGTTTTCAGTGTATATGGGCCATTTTCTTCCAAAACCAGGATTTTGGTTCACCTAGAGAGTTTTCAGAGTTTTTCAGGTTGCCTTCTAACAATATTTTCTAATATTCTCCGATATTCTGATAAGTTTCTTTCAATACCCATGGCAATATATTCTCCAAAACAGTATATGCTACATTGTTAGAGATTTTGAATCGATGTGTAAGTCAACAGTGTCCGTTTGCTCCAGATTTTCAGTAAATACAGTTAGCATAGTGTTTTCTTGTATAATGATTTTTTAGAGTTGATATAGGTTTCATTTTATTGCAAAAGTTTGACATTGACTAGGGGTTCTGTCAAACAAGGTTTACAGTTGACACTGGGTGTTTTTTTAAGCAGACTTTCAGTTGCATTCATTCAGATGATCTAAGAATTCAATTTAAAACCCAAGAAAAAATTGTTGACCTTATTTTTTGTTTCCAAATGTTTGTTCAAATGTATTTTTTAGCCTTTGGTGAGCCCATTGTGAAATATTTGGATATTTGTATGCGTAGGTTCTCTCTATGGTTGGTCTTTTGCAAGATGAAGTGGACCCAATGGTATCAGTGATGAAAGTTGAGAAGGCACCATTGGATTCATATGCTGATGTTGGAGGTTTAGATGCTCAAATTAAAGAGATTAAAGAAGCAGTGGAGCTTCCTTTGACCCATCTTGAATTATATGAAGATATTGGTATAAAGCCTCCAAAGGGAGTCATTCTTTATGGAGAACCTGGAATAGGAAAAACTCTTCTTGCGAAGGTACATATTGTCGATTACCACCATTTTTTCTCCTCTTTGAGATCTTCTTCCTTGAGGACAGAGCACACTACAACCAATGGAGGGCTTTCTCTCACGCCGCTGTCCTCAACAGGATCTAGAATACCTTTTTGCATCTCTCTTTGCCAAGTATTGTGACATGGGAAAATTGGTAACTTGTCCAATTGTTGAAAGGGAGACCTTCATGCTAAATTAATATTAACACCTTCTGAATCACTGTTATGAATAACATCACCTCCTAGCTTAATATCAGTAGTAATGTAGCTTGTCTTTTAAAAGAAGTCCAATGGAAATTCTGGGTTGATCCCAGCATTTGCTGTATTACTGAGGACGCCAGGGCCTAGATTTTTCACCTGCTCTGAATTGATGTTGCAATCATGTCTTAGTAATTCCAATCCTCGATTTCCACTACCCATTCCAAATGAGAAGATCTGCAAACTACCATCATCATGTAAAAAAAGAACATTATTTTTGTCCTTAGAGAGAGGCCTGTAAGCTGAAATGCCAACCCATTGAGAAGATGGACTTCCAGGCAATCGTAGAAGTTGTGCACGCAGCTCCATAGGACCAAGAGACACAGTAAGTGGAGAGCTCGACTTCAAACTAGAGAGGCATACAAAGAAACCACTGCCATTAAGAAACTCCTTCCAGTGATGTAGTCCAGCAGGCCTTAATTGACCATCTTGATCACCCTCAAGAACACTTGATACTTTGCTAATAGATGTCACATTAGGATTCAAATTCCCAATCAAAGTTGAACCATCATGATAAGAGAGGAAAAGTAATCTGTAGGCTGATGTGAAACACAAAGATATACCTTTTGACTGCATATCTCTACCATGGCCTTCAAAACTTGGCCTTCAATATCCATATCCATAAAAAGTGATAGCAACCCATCCTCTTCCTCTTTGGGGATAGATAACTTGAAATTATTCTCATTCTCCATCCAACCTTCATCCTCAAGATCAGAGTCACTGTCAGATGGCTAAAGATGATCCCTCTCATCGCAAGAATGGATCAAGGCCGCTAGCCCCCCTCAATGATGTAGTACTGGACGAAACATATTTTCGAGGATTCAAGCAGAGGAAGCTTGTCCCTATTACCCCTCCTGCTCCACAATCACAAAAGAAATGGCTTAAACGAGAGTAAACAACTCTATGACCCCTGTGGCACACCCTGGAACAAATAGAACAACACCCTTTAGAAACAGTCAGATCGCAAGTGTTCTTATTGAATTTTCAGCCAATAATTTCCAGACTTCATTGTTGTATTTTCAGTGTCTCCATCTCCCGGATTCACCTAAAGATCTTTGCATTTTGTAAGACCTTAGTGCTAGTCCTGCTGATTTTTTTCTTGAACAAACAGCTGCTATGGTGTGTTGCTAGAATTTTAGAATCTCCTGCCTATCACTAGTTATGCTGCAATGTTTCAATTCATATATACACATCCATGGGGTCTTGGAGTGAGCTAGTTTTAATGTTTATTTTGAGAAATTATGATCTCTTAAATATAAAAATCAGCATAACAGAGGTGTGAATAGCAGTTTCTTTGTACTATATATATATATATATATTGGGAATGATATTATCTTCTAAATTCTTTTTCAGTGATAACTTTGAAATCACATTATGTTTCCTGATTGTATTAATGTCTTTAATTGCTTTCTTCTTTTTTGTCCAGGATTACATAAATGAAAGCGACAACCTGGTTTCCCTTCATTCTGAGATCCGTGAATGTGATTCTATTCTTACGCAGATGAAATCTCTCCTTGGTGGATTTCAGGTAATTCAATGTTTTCATTTTTAATTTTGTCCCTAAATTTCCCTTTTATCAATAAAAAATAAAATACAGAACTTAAGGATATGGTTGGCTTCCTATACAGCTACCTGTCTCCTATCTATGCAGTAGGTTTGGGGACCCCATGTTTTGACACACAGGACACCATTACGTATAAACTATCAAATTTTAAGCCTTAAATAATTTAAGGAGATGCCCATCTCAAAAGTCTGATACTGGTATTTGAGCATTGCACCAAACTTGAGAGTTAACTGCTATATTCAATAGTGATATATAACTGGAAGGCCATCAGAGAACTGTCCCAGGTATGTTTTCAAGAAAGAGGACCTTACTGCTTACTCATGCATTCCAGGATTGTGGCCATAACTTCTATACAAATCCATCCACGGCTAGCTATCTCTTAGCCTAGCTTCCCTATGTTTACCATGAATGACAAAGAAGTAACATGTACTTGCAGGGTTAGGTTGGACACATGGTTTTATTGCTCCACTCCCAATATATGCTTCTATTTCTCCAGCCTTCTATTAACTGTATGAGTTGGTCCCACCATAAAACATGGATCAGTATTGCTTCCCCTAACTAGGTAGGTTTTTATTGTATTGCTTCCTTTAACTTACAGCTAGCAGAATCATTGTTAGAACTAGTGTTTGACCAAGGCTTCTCTGTTAATTTTTCAGAAACATGCTTGTTAGCACCATACGAACTACAAAATTGAATTATGTTTTCACGGTAGGAACATCAAATGACAGGAATGCCTTCTCTAGACCCACAAGCAATGCATCAAGAATGTGATCACAAAGTTCTCTTTATTTTGAATCAGATGAAGGTGACACCAGAGCATTGATGAAAGCAATAGCTGAATCTCTTACTGAATTAGAGACTCCTGTTGGCAAATTACCTACAGTTGATTGAGCAGTATATCCTAGCAGAATTTTTTCCAGCCATGAAGCCAAAGAAGATGAATCCATCAATAAGAACTTTTCTTGCAAGGTGTGTTTCAAGTTAATATAACTCGGATCACCTGTTAAAAGATTAACAAACAGCTGTAGCACCTTCGTATTCACTGAATCATTACGGCATCCATCCAAAGCATCAATTAAAGGCAAAAAGTTACCATTGCCTCCAAGAAATTCCCGGAACTTGTTGGATTGGTTCAACATCAATGAGTCCTCAGTGTTCCCCAAATAAAACTTAAGCAAAATGACTTTACTAGGATCCGTTCTCAGGAATTCGACCATATTAGTTGCACTTGTAAGTAGATTCTCTTTAATAGATAAGTTAACCTCCTTGCTTGAGTTCATTTATTTTACCAGGCTTTCCATGTTCTTCAGCAAAAATAGATCACTATACATACATTTCTCTTTTATAGAGGGAATTAAATTATTGAACAGGATTCTACATTTATCATGTATACCCTCAAATAGCCTGTCAAATTTTATGGTCATTATGACCTCAAGCAAACTATTGAAAACTTCTGCATCAACCTCAATTCCCCCTAATGCATCTCTTGCTCTGAAGAACTTTGTGTTCTACAATACCCCAGTTATGAACCCCACTAACGTCAATCAGTTGCTGAAAGATATCAGCCATTCCATGCTCTTCTGTGACTCCCTCATTCACATTTATAACACTTTGTACCACATGATATACCCATGATTCTAAATAGCCTGTTCCTGTGGGAAGCTGAAAAGTTCCTCCTTGTGTAATCTATATTAACTTATTTCTTATATTGAAAATCAACTAGGATGGGAAGGTTGTAGAGTGGAGAATCATGTGCCGAAGAATCAACATCAGTCTTGAAATTAGCAAATACCAGCAAACCAATTGTGTGTTGTTAAGTTCCACTGGAGGAACTTAACAAGTTCATGTAACAGGTTAAAGCACGCTTTGTGAAAATGTTCAAGGAAGTGTTTTTCATAGGACATATCTGAAACACCAGCCCCCTCCATTCTTTCATCAACTGAAAGCTGTGGCTATAGCATTCGTAAAAGAGCACTAACATGTTCTTCATTAACTTGGTGACAGTCTTCTTTGTAAATGCCTGAGAGATTGAGATGCTTTTGGGACTTGATTTCATTTTGTTTGTAACTTTATATAAATTTGACATTTGTCAAGGATCCAAATTTTGCAAGCTACTTTTGACGTGATATTTTCCTTTTCCATTCACCTGTGCTTAGGTTGGGCCACACTTCTGAAGTCTCTGTTTTGGGAGATTAACTGCATTACAGTCTTGCTCCTTCTAATTCCACTTTCCAACTGAGTCCCTGTCTTGGTCTAAAGTTGTTCACTATTTGCTCAAAAAACCTCTCACATCTTTATTCTTATGCTTTGGCTTCATAATTGTGCCCATTAGCATACATGTTTCATGGTTAAACACCTATGTCAGGATGCTCTAGTTTAAAACTAAGAATCAAGGGAATAATGGTTCTCTCTGCTCTCTTTCCATTTGACATTTTCCTTCTGAATCAACATGAATGAGGATGCTTCCCTTTGAATGAGTATAGGCAGCATAGGATGATACAACTTTGAGATCTCAAAACAACAGGGGATTCACCATAGACCTCAGTTTGATAGGTTTGGCCCTTTGAATAATTCTTTTTGAAATTAAGGTATCTATTGACTATGAATAAAACATTATGTACGTAGCTTTAATACAAAAAAAAGTTATTGAATTTTTTTCACAAAGTTAGTAGTAGTTGTCAAGCTGCACAGTCGAGGATTGAGGCCAACGAAGGCCAGAGAAAATCCATCTGATAATAGCTACAGGTAGAAAGCTGAAAGGATTGCTATCAAGACAGAAGAACCCAATGCATTAAAGGGTCCTACAGCAGCATAGGATATTTTTTATTCAAAATGGCTCGAATTTGTCTTTTTCCTGGTGAAATTTCAGCTAGTAAATTTGACAGAAAATTGGGTGCCAGGCCTAGTTTCATGGATCAAAGCTCCAGGGACATAGTTCTTTCATGCCCCCAATGTTTTGAGGGTCTATGAATCGACCCACAACCTCCAAAAATCCATAAACAACCTACAACTATACCAGAGTTGGATTTTTTACTTTGTCGTATTCAGGGCCATTTTGGAAAAAGCATATGCTGCTCCATCCTACAGCTGCCAAACATCAAGAGAAGGAATGCCTTGATCACTTGGGTTCAACTATTCTAAGGAATATCTACCTTAAAGTAATCTAGAAAACCCTTGGTTGAGACAAGGAGAAAACCCAGAGTAAGAGCTCCAAGGAACCTAAACCCAGGAACTAGGATAGTTTCCCGAGAGTAGGTAGAGTAGTAGCTAACAAGGTCATGGCTATTCAACACTGACAGGTTGACACATACAACTTGTGCAAGGAATCCTTGTATCCAGTACCTTGTCCAATAAATTAGCAAATGCTGCAACTGGTTAGCAAGGTAGCTAGTAGATGGCAGGGAACATTAAGGAAATTTTAGGGCAAATTCGGTACAATCTGTCAGTATTTGGCGTAGACAAATAAGCACATACTCTGGGCCAAAGAACACTTGCGATAGGAAAAGATGTAGGAACTTGAGCCTGAAAGACTCTTCATTCAAATTATTAATAACATCGTAGTATCATATCAATGGAGTAACTAATGTGCACTGATAATTAGTTCAAATACCTACTAATTGCACTATACCACCCATTTATCATATCTAAATAGCAGAACAGGAAGACCAGGCAGGTAAATCTTCACTTAGAGCTGATTCTGAAAATGCTGCCCAATGCCCAACCATATTGTACTCTGTTTATAGGTAGTAAAGAAATTGATTCATGCATATCGATTTTCATGGCCCAGTCATATGTTCTAGACTTGAACTTTCCAACAATATATGTTTTGAATGTCTAAAGATGGTTTCATTTATGAGAAAAGGCCTCTAGACCACATTATTTATTGACTGACAGGTATAAATACAGAGAATTGGAGAGATCAAAAAAAAAAACCTGAGGGACATGACTGGTAAGTGATGAAAAATAATGCTTACATAAAAACTTGTAGGCTGCAATGCACTCAGAAGTCAGAATGTATTTAGCATTATGCAATTGAAGCACACTCATGCCATGCTCATTCCCAACCCCAAACCCAAGTACCCTGGTAACTTAGATACATTATTAAGAATTTAAAATCTGATTCATAGAATGAAGAAGGTTTGAACAATCATACAATGATTAGAAAATCACTGAACAGTCTACTTGATTATTATCGTTAGAAAATTGAAATTGATATCAATAGGTCTAGACTCTTGTCTTAAAAATAAAAACTAAGTGTCAAGTACATATGTTATTCTACATTCAATCTAATTCACCACTTCACTGTCTATTTTTGTCCACAAATTTTTAGCAAGACTAGAGCACTGGAATCCATTCACTGTTTAACTGTTCTCTCCCTTCACTGTTTGACTGCTTCTTCCTTCACTACTGAAAATGAAATTGGAAAGATGAGAGGGTGATTAGTGTTTCAAATTTCAAGTGCATTATGTGTGGTACAACTACAGAATGCTCTTCGGATTTTATTTGGAACTCCCAATCCCATTCTACTCCACTCTTTCTCTGCTCCTGCTCCCTAGCAACAGTTATTTTAATTTTGTTGTTCTTTATTGCTTGTGTTCTGCCTCTAGTTCTCATGAATCATAACAGCTCCTTGCTCCCATTCCTGGGAAACGCTGGTTATAATCTTGTCATTCTTTATTCCTTACATTATGCCTCTAGTTCTTGCACATCTTGACCCCTGCGTTCTATGTGCAACATGGTTTTGTATCTGCTCTACTTTTATTTCTAGTGAGTAGTTAGCTAGCTCTTCTTTTTCTTTTGGTAGAGTAGTGTTAGGAGTTGCTTTTGTTCAGATAACTGTTTCTTGATTTGCTTATTTTATTAGGTGTCTTTTTATTAAATTTTTGGATTATATGTATTTTATCTTTCTGTTCATTACTGGATTTAACTTTTGGATATTATTGATTACCCGTTTGCTATTTCACAAGGTTCTTAGTTATAAAGAGATGCTAACTAATAAATTAATTTTGCTTGCTTCTCAGTGTGACTTACTAGATGTGTCTGCTATGGCACAACTTGAGAGAGATGGAAAGTATGCATTAGTGTACCGCTTGTTACAGATTTTCCTCACTCAGCAATTAGATTCTTATTTGGAGTTTCAAGCTGCAAATTCTGCATTATTGAAAAGCTATGGTATCTCTCTTGACCTTGGAGACAATAGCTCTGTATTGTTCCATGTAGATGCATTATGGTTGTTTAAAAACTTACACATTCTCTCTTTGAATGTAGGTCTAGTCCATGAAGATTGCATAACAAAAATGCGGTTACTGTCTCTTGTTGATCTTGCTTCAAAAGGATCTAGAGAAATTTCTTATGCTTCTGTGAGGGATACATTGCGGGTAATTTGCAACTTGAATTCACTGTTGCATTATGGCTCTACGTTCTCTAAACTCAAGTGAAAATCATGATCTAATAGCTGATGGCTTCCTCAAGTTGGATCACTGTTGTTTCCAAATGTTGCTACAGGTCTGCTCAAGGCTCCAAACAATCATTTTCAGGGCTTTTATGACTGCTGTTCACCTCTAGATCAAAGAATATGGCTACAGTGTGATCGTTTAAATGCACCCAGAATTGAAGTTTAGGTTGTTTTACTGTTGTTTCACCCTTTTAGGCACAATTTCTACTTCAAAAGATAATATCAGATCTGTGTACTGCTGTTTTAGGGCATACAATGCACCCAGAATTGCCCTAAACAACTTTTAAGTTATAACTGAGAACGAGGGTTCTTATCGTTGCTGCTTATGCCTAGAATTGGAATTTAACCTTCAAATTCAGCCCAGATTTAGAAAATAGGGGTGTTTGTGCCTGCTGTTGTGGAGACTGCCTTAGAATGATGCCCAAAATTCATCTTTTGCAACTCTTATGACCTTAAACATGATGTATGGATACTCATCATGATGTATGGATACTCATCATGATATATGAACATGATACTAGTAGCAATGTTTAGTTCAATATTTTGATGCTCATCAGGATTAGAAAGCTTTTAATTGAGTACATTCACGTTTCAACTTGAATAATCTGAAGAGCAAGCGAATAGTTCATTATGTCTGATTCATCAAAGAGTGCTTTGTCTATGAAGGAAATCACTATCCACTGTATTGACCTTTCATTTGAATACGATACTAATAGCAACCTTTAATTCAATATTTTGATGCTCATCAGGAGTAGAGGCCAGAGTATGTGTTTCTCAAGAGGCCAGAGTATATCAAATATGTGTCAAATTTGGTCACTGTTTGTTCTCGAATTCTTTTGACTTGACCACCAGGTTAGTGACTATTAGTATTTTCTGTCTCTGATAAATTGCATGCTTCAAATTGCAATGTGATATGCCCAGTTAGTTCACCTTTTTATTGATAAACCTACTCATGGCGGCAGTTAGACTCGAAGGGCATGCAAATTTCAGTAAGCAGTTCAAATGCTGGGGTCTGGCTGCACTTTATTTTTTAGTCTTGCAATTTTTTACATATGCAAGTGTTATTAGTCAGTTTTCTATCTAAAGTCTAAGAAAACCAAATAATTGATGCTGCAATATTTGTCCAAACCAAAGAAAATATTAAAAGGTTAAAATGATGCCGTAAGTTCGAAGTTTCATGAAACTTCTTAAAAAAAAGGCTTCATGTAAACTAGTTGCGGGCATGCCAATGCATTTGCTATGGGTCACAAAATATCACTTTTATTCTCTCCAAAATAAACAGAGTCATGCTTCAGCTCAAATTTAAGTTAAAAAATTAAAAAGCATTCTCTATGTGGCCACAAAATTTCACTTTTATTGTTTCCAAAATAAACAGTCATGCATCAGCTCAAATTTAAGTTAAAAATTTAATGAATCATTGAGATATCTTGCACAATCACTGTATATAAAATGGAGAGAAGAGCTTCACGTAGGCCTTTAATAGGTTGTATAATTAAGATGATTGACTTTTTCAAGCAAATCCAATTATTCACCTACAAGGCCAAAAGAATGGTATAATAACCATTTTCCACAATACACAGAACATAGGAGAATAGAGGGCATACACACCTTGCACCTGTAAAAAAAATTGCTACATCACGTCTTACAAAATGAATAAATCTTTCTGCCATACTAAAAAGAACAGCAAACAAATTCAGGAACAGAAACATCAAATAAGACGGCATGCATGCCTCTTACTTCTTATAATGTTAAAATGAATATCCGCTCATGTATGCCAGGCATGCATGATACAATTATTATGACACCCCCTATCGGTATCAAGTTATCAACAGCCATAAATGGAATCATTTCCTGCAGATACTGACAAGAAATGGCTGCAATCAATTTACCTCCTAAAGAAGTAACTATGGAGGTAAATGTGTTGCATTATATCCTATTTAACTAATGTACTCATATTTTTTTGAGTTTATTTTAGTAAGTTAAAAATTAACACTGGTCATGTTAGCATTAGTATCCACTATCAGTACAAGCTAGTGTGGAAATTAAGGCCAGCAATAGATTAATTTTACTCACAACAATTATTAATTGATCATGCAAAATCACTCACAAAAGAGACTGAAAATGGAGCTGTAACACTAAACTGTATTATGTAAGTGTACAATAGCCAAACCTATAATAACATAGGCTTCTGAATAAATATAATACATCAAGGATTCGATTGCATGAGGAGCAAATCAAATCTAGCATCAAGCAGGCTTACCAAAAACAAGCAAATCCCCCATAGGTGTAAAAAGTTGATCCCAAATCTGTCATGGAGCTCACGAATTGGAAAAAAGGCTTAGGCAAGCTAAAGAGTGGTGGAATGGCAGCTCATACATGATTTTGCATGGATAAAAGAGAGGAGGATGTGTAGGACAAATAACTAGTCAACCTCACCTAGTCTAGCTTTTCCTTTTGCCTTAAAACACTGAAAAAGTAGACAATAAAGCAGAAAAAGCAGAAGGGCACCTAGGAGGTCAGGAATAAAGCAGAATTGATTCCTTTAGCTCTCCCATGCACTACATGAGTCAAATAAGGAAATTTTGACCATTATAGATAGGCAAATGACAACTTGCACAAGGTGGGACACATGAACTAGGCAAATAAGACAAAAATAATGGAATTAATGTCTAAGTGGGTAAACTATGGTTTATTATTCTAACACCCCCCCTTAATCCTGACTTATGAGTAATATATCAGAAAATTATAGTGCCTAGCAACAAGGCTTAGTCACCCTTTACATATTGCAAATCCATTTGAACAAGGAAAGAGGCAAAACCAACTTGGGAAAATCCTCCCTTAAACATGGACTGTAAAACAAAATTGTAGAATATTGTCTTCCCTCATGCTTTCACAGTATGATCAGCAATCCCTAGCAGTCATTTGAGATTGCTGAAGGTCTTCTCACAAAATGCTTTGGTGAAGATATCAACTACTTGTTCTGAAGATGAACAGAAGAGTAGGTGAATGGTGCCATCATGCACAAGTTCTCTGATGTAGTGCATATGGATCTCAATGTGTCTGGTTCTCTGCTTCTGAACTGGATCCTTGCAGATTCGAATGGTACTCTTTTTATCACAGTAGATGGTAGTTGAGTACTCAGGTTCGAAGCCACACTCTCCAAGTAAACCCTGCAACCATTAACATTGAGTTGCTGCATTAACAACTCCTCTGTACTCTGCTTCTGTAGATGAGAGTGCAATGGCACTCTGTTTCTTGCTTGACCAGCTGATTGGCCCTTTTGCAAGCATGAACAAATAACCTGATGTGGACTTTTTGTCTGTGCTATCACCTGGCCAATCACTGTCAGTAAATCCAATCAATTCAAGATCAAATTTTGCTTTATAGAAGATCCCATGTGTCCTTGTTCCCTAAAGAAAGTTAAGGATCCTTTTGGCTGCTTTCCAATGGATCTCTTGAGTTTGGTCCATGAATTTAGAAGCCACACTTATTGCATAACAAATATCAGGTCTAGTATGTGTCAGATACAACAAACAACCAATCAATTTCCTATACAGTGTATTGTTTACCATCGATGAAGAATTAGCTTCTTCCAGCTTCACTCCTGAAAGGAAAGGAGTTTTGCTTGCTTTGCAATCCTTCATTCTGAATTTTTTCAGCAAGTCCAAGGAATATTTGTACTGGTGCACCTTGATTCCAGCTTTGGTTTGAGAGATCTCAAGCCCCAAAAATTGACTTAAGAGCCCCAAATCTGTCATGGAGAGGGCTTGGTTCATAGCTCCTTTTAAGGAAGCAATCTCAGCCTGTGAGCTTCCTTGAGGCTGCTGCATATATATATCCTTAGTGAGATCTCCATTCAAGAAGGCACACTTTACATCCATGTGATGTACCTCCCATTGCCTTGAGGCTGCAATGGCTAGAGCTAGCCTGATGGAGTCCATCTTTGCCACTGGGGAAAAGGTCTCATTGTAATCTATGCCATGAACCTGTGAGTATCCCTTGGTTACCAATATGGCCTTGTACTTCAGTGGTGAACCATCAGCAGCAAATTTGGTCTTATAGACCCACTTACACTGTACTAGTTTTCTCCCTGGGGGAAGATCCACTAGCTCCCATGTGTTGCTCTTCTGGAGTGAGCTGAACTCCTCCTTCATGGTTGTTTGCCATCTTGGATCTCCTGCTGCTTCTTCATATGTTTTAGGATCAGAATCCACCATCAAATATCATTTTTCAGCAAACATAGGATCCTTCATGCACAGACCATTCTCAAATTGAGATCTAGTCCTCCTTGGGTCATTGGGATCCCCAGCTAGCTCACCTGCTGCATGTAGTGTCTTGGCTACCCATTTTGGCCTTGTGGGGCTGTTAGGGTCTGCAATAAACTCATCTCCATCAGACAAATCAGAATCAGCATGTTCAACAAACTCTTTACTTACTTCTTGAGGTTCAAGTGGTGAAGAGGCTTCACCAACTTCCACTTCTGCAAGGGGTTCTTCTTCAAACTGAACACACCTTTCGATGAAGGCTTTATTTGTGCTCAAATTTATCAACTTGTACCCTTTTGAATCTTTAGAGTATCCAACAAAAAGACACTCTTGGCTTTGGGGCTACAAAGCCTTCCTCTTCTCTGTTAGGATTCTAGCCCATGCCTTTGAGCCAAAAATCCTGAAATGGGTCACATCTAGCTTGTGCCCACTCCATGCTTCGAAGGGAGTCATGCCATCAAGCTGTTTGTGAGGCACCCTATTCTGAATATAGGCTGCATAGTTGATAGCTTCGGCCCAGTACTTTGGTGGCAAAGTTTTGGCCTCCATCATGCATGTTTCCATCTCCTTCAGTGATCTGTTCTTCCTCTCAGCAACACCATTTTACTGTGGTGTGTAAGGGATAGAATGCTGCATCTGAATACCTGCATCTGCACAATAGTTAATAAACTCAAACATGACATACTCACCACCATTGTCAGATCTGAGGGCCTTGAGTTTCCTTCCAGACTGGTTTTCAACCAAAGCCTTAAAGACTTTGAATAGGCCAAAAACTTCAGACTTGTGTTTCAGGAAGTGAACCCAGCAATACCTGGAAAAGTCATCAATGAAAGTTAATGCATACTTGGCCTGACTCATGGACATATGAGGGAATGGACCAGAAACATCACTGTGGATCAGCTCGAGGGGTGCAGAGGTTCTCTCATGACTAGCTCTCTCAAATTTGTTCTCTGGGTGTTTTCCTAGGGTACAGCCTTGGCAGACTCCTTTGGAAAATTTTATCTTGGGAAACCCTATGACCATCTCTTTTTCACTAAGATCAGAAAGATATTTGTAGTTAAGGTGGCCAAATCTCTCATGCCACATCTTGCTGGCTTCATTAGCATGAATGAGAAGAGCAGAGGGGATTGAGTAAGGTAGGAATTGTGAGAACATGTATACCTTTTGAGCATGATTCGCAACTCCTTTTGCAATGACTCTACCAGTTGAAATATCTGTGATCTCAACTTCATCGGGGGAGAATATGACCTTCTTAGGAGACCCAGTGTGGGTCATCTGGTACACTGACAGGAGGTTGGAGGCGAGACCAGGGACATATAGCACATTGCTGAACTGACCATGATCAAGATCTATCCTTCCTTTTCCTTTACTTTCAGTGAGAGAGTCATCTCCCAGTACAATAGATGGTCCTTTCGACATGTCCAGTGAGGAGAAGTCCTCCTTAGTCGAAACCATGTGTCTTGAAACTCCAAAATCGATGATAAAACTGGGTGAGCTTGATGTGCCAGCAACTAGAGCATGAACTCTCTCTCTATCATCTGAACTTGATCCTCCTTCTCTCTTCTTTGAGCTTTCTGGAAGGGAGATGCCATTATTTTCTAGGAGATTGGTCAGCATGTCTATCTGCTTTTTCATACAAGAGATTTCAGAGTGATTGCCCTTATTGCAGTATGCGCACTTGTTCATTTCACCTTTGTTCTTCTTCTTCTGGTTATTCTTCTTGGGACCTTGTTGATCCTCCGGAGACTGTTTCTTGTCTCTCTTTTGCTCAGGTGTATTTTTAGCTTTATTTTTTCTTTTTGAATCCACCCTCAAATCTCCAGCAATCAAGGCTTGATCTTTGGATGGTTTGATGGTGCCCATCATCACTAGCTTGTCCTGTTCTTGTGTGAGAGATTCCATGAAATCTGCAAGGCTAGGCATCTTCTAGGTTTGAGCTGTCAGTTTTTGTGGCATAGAAGGTCGAAACAAACACTGAATAATCATGGCCCAGCCTTGAGAGGATGGCCAGTATGATCTAATCATCTTTCGTTTCAATACCACACTGTTTCAGCTGCAAAACTAGTGCTTTGAACTTGGAGAAATATAGCTGCAGGGATTCAAAGCTTGTTGGACTCAGAGAAATCAGCTCATTATCGATTTGATGTCCCCTCATCTCATCTGTCTTTCCAAAAAGATCAGCAAGATTCTCCCATACTTCATTCGGTGATGTCAATCCATCGAGATGGAAAAGGAGGTCTCTGGAAATACTCAGGCACAGGAGGCCATAAGCCTCATCCCTTCTGTTGTGCCATTTTATCTTCTCTGCAGATGCATTGGGCTCTGCTTCTGTTGCCATAGTCACCCTGTAGAGGCCTTTCACTCTCAACAGTATCTCCATCTCTGCTTTCCATTCAAAGAAATTGAAGGGAGTCAAGATAGTTTTCTATGATTGATCCATAGCTCTAGAAAATATGTCCCGGCTGTCAGTAGAAGGCTCCCAGTCTTTGATGTCGAACCTGCAAAAAAAATTTTGAAGGAGAGAAACAACCTACAATGGCTCTAATACCATGTGTAAATTAATTCCAGCAATAGATTAATTTTACTCACAACAATTATTAATTGATCATGCAAAATCACTCACAAAAGAGACTGAAAATGGAGCTGTAACACTAAACTGTATTATGTAAGTGTACAATAGCCAACCCTGTAATAACATAGGCTGCTGAATAAATAGAATACATCAAGGATTCGATTGCATGAGGAGCAAATCAAATCTAGCATAAAGAAGGCTTACCAAAAATAAGCAAATCCCCCATAGGTGTAAAAAGCTGATCCCAAATCTGTCATGGAGCTCACGAATTGGAAAAAAGGATTAGGAAAGCTAAAGAGTGGTGGAATGGAAGCTCATACATGATTTTTCATGGAGAAAAGAGAGGAGGATGTGTAGGACAAAAAACTAGTCAACCTCACCTAGTCCAGCTTTTCCTTTTTCCTTAAAACACTGAAAAAGCTGGCAATAAAGCAGAAAAAGAAGAAGGGCACCTAGGAGGCCAGGAATAAAGTAGAATTGATTCCTTTAGCTCTCCCATGCACTACATGAGTCAAATAAGGAAATTTTGACCATTATAGATAGGCAAATGACAGCTTGCACAAGGTGGGACACATGAACTAGGCAAATAAGACAAAAATAATGGAATTAATGTCTAAGTGGGTAAACTATGGGTTGATTATTCTAGCAGCTAGTAGTATTGTTGCATATTGTTTTTTAAATTGTATTTGTGTTATTATGATGTTCCACATTTGACAACCTTGTATTCTGTTGAATTCAAGGTATGGTTCTACGACAAATTATAATTCAGGTTATGGTTCTATGACAAATTACAATTCAGGCTATGGGTTGGTAGGATCATATGGTGGTGGTCTTTATGGCAACAATATGTATAGAGGAGGATATGGTGGATCAAATGGGTTTGGTGGAATGTATAATAATGGGATAGGGGGCCAATGGGTGGATATGGCATGGGTCCTAGAGGTCCTTATCACAATGGAAATGGTGATCCAAATGATCCATTTGGTGGAACACCTTCACCACCAAGATTTTGGTAGTCTATGCTTCGTGTGGTGAGTCCACTCTTGCTTTATTTTCTTGTCTTCTTTTTACTTCTATGTCAGCATAAGATGTACAACTTATTTTTGATCTTGAAATGAATGAAAAAATGCACTGAGTGGATGAGTGGAGGATGTACAATCAAATATTATTTCTCAAATTACCTATTATACCACACTTCATTTGATGCTTGAAATTTTTTGTTTTATTTTTTCCCCATCTCTTTCTTTTTCTTTTTGTCTGTGTACGTGTTCTTGGATACATTTGTGCGCACAGTCTGGCATTACCTTACATTTTGGACCAGGAATGGGGGTCGTTGAGAGTTTCGATATCGCCAGTCGAGGGCCACAGTGTCTCCTTTAGGTATGATCATTGTATGTTTTGTTGAAACCATGTTGACCTTGAGCTCTCTAAAACTTTCTATTTCTTTTCCCAGGGACTATATTTCCCCTTTCTTCTGGAGTTGGATGGAACTAAAGAACAAATAAAGTAGTCACCTGCTTCGGAACATCTCATTTTTTCACAGAGATGGATGCTTAGAAGTATGGATATTTCTCCAAACAATGGTTGCATGGGTGCCCTTAAACTAGTATGCTATTATAAACTATCCTCACAACCCTTAACTTGTAGCAAAATATGAGGTAATCTGACCTTAACAAGGTCCATACACATGATTATATTCACAAATCATGAGCATGAAGACTTATTACTGGCACAAAAACTTGTTTAAGACCCCCATATCATTGTCATGGACTATCATAAATCCATTCTTAATTTCCTTCACTCCTCCCATAGTTGCCTATCAAATTCCTTTGAGGCCATCCTCACAATCTGAGTTGAAATGTACTAAATCCTCATTGTCAATGACTTGAGTAAAGTCTTGTATGAAATTTTAGGTAATGTGATAGGGAACCAGCTCAGCTTGAAATTTGTTTAGGATTGCCTCCTTGTGGTATCATTTTTATATCCTCTTTGTGAATCATCTCTGCCATGACTGATTCCCTAAGGCTTTCAGCTATATTTTATAGAGATCAGGCCTTGTGAAATTCCTTGCGGCATTATAAAATGTACATGGATGGTGAGTTATCTTCACCAATTACCTTTAGAGGTTCTACGATTTCATCCAAGGAGAGTTGTGGGTCACATTGGGCCATTTACATAGATTAAAGTAATTTGGAACCACATCTTGGCAGGTTTGAATTGCTTCCTTGTGCTCCTCAGATATCTCTTGGGCATGAAAAAACATTTTCTAGTCGTGCATAAATGCTTGAGCAATGCCAGTCTTTATTTTTACTATTTGTGTTAAAAATACATCATATATTTACATAAAAGTATATACAAACATCAAATCAAAAGGTGGAGGGTATATACAATGGAGCTTATATCCTCTTCTGTAAGGCTACTAATTCAGAAATAAAATCTGAATAAGCTACTGGATCTAAAGATTGAGCATCTTTTATCGGTAAGGAACCCTTAGCCAACAGCTGGTGATGCACCTTATCATGCCTCATGGTACAAAAAGGAAACAAAATAGTTGGGATAGGTGGCTAAAGTATGCTTGATAACATTGACACAATCGTAAAAAGGAAAATTTTGATGAGGGTGTGGTTCTATATCTCAGATCTGATATTCTTGAGATGATGTGAGTGACCCGTTTTGAGGGAAGAAAAGAAAGGGGAGGAGAATGGTGACGGGAAAAACCTTGATGAAAAGAATCGAGAATGCTACGAGCAGGCAGGTTACGTTTTCTAAGCACAGGAATGGGCTGCTCAAGAAAGCTTATGAGCTCTCGGTGCTCTGCGATGCCGAGGTGGGACTTATGATTTTCTCTCCAAGAGGAAATCTCTACAAGTTCGCCAATCCCAGGTGTGGTTAATGTGTATTTTCCATAACTGTTAGAATGCTATCTTGTATAAATGTTTGCGATTATTTGTCTTCCCTTTTGGGTTAGTGGTGTATTTTCCCTAGCTGCTATAGAAATTTTGATTGCTCTCTGTATTTTTTCGTAAGTCTTTACTTGCATAAAGAAGTAAAAGCGTTTTAGACACGTGTCTCGGAGGAGGAAAGGAATCTTCTTTTGGTTCTCTTTGCCAAGTAGATGGAATTGGTGATTTGCAAGTTCTTGCTCAATCTGGTCACTTGTCTGCTCATGCTCTTGAATCATTTCAAGCAGGAGTTCTGGGTATATTAAATGGTTCAGTAGGCTTGGGTTTACCAGGTCTGAATTCCTCTGGAATGCTCCAATTTTCCTCTCTTCCAGGCCTAGGCTGTAATAACAGCATTGGAAGAGCACAATGAATTGCACCTGTTAACAATCCAAACAAGTAGATCATGAACAGGAGGCCCGTATGGCAATGCAGGTTGAAAAGGTTTCTATTTGAGATAATATACTTTCTTCCTAGTTAATGTCTAAGTGTTTTCTTGAAGCTGTTTCATATGATTTTCATATAGTTGCACTAATTTATACTATTGATTTTTGACTCCTCCCAATGAAAAACAGGATATTAATGAATATGGCAGACATGTATTGAATCGGAATGCATCTGCTCTAGAAGTTGATGATTCTGAGAAATTAGTCATAGAAAATAGACTTGGATGTGATTTGTGTATCCGACAGTACAGAGACAATTTTGAAGATATTAAGCCATTTAATCCTGACAGTAATGTTCATGTGCACCTTCCACCTCCAAGATTTCTTGACAAATTGAACGCTGTCACAGAGACAAAGGCTTCTCAATACTATGCTGCTGTTCATATTTTAGATGCAAGGGTATAAGAGATTCATTCTGTTCTTATCCTTTGTTTTCCTATGGTGACTAATTGTTAATATTTGTTTTTGATGGTATTGTGCAAATTTGGGTTTTCTTCTTGCTTTGTTTCAAAGGAGTTAATGTTGACTGAAGATGGCAATGGCCAAAACTTTTTTTGTGCTCTCCATTTAGTAACCACAACACAAGCATCAGAGGATCAAAATCCTTTTCCTCAGAGTGCAAGGTCTAGATGTCTTAGGCCATTGATGATAGAAACAAACAATCATATAGTTGGTGCAGTAAATTGGAATGAAGTGTTTATATTTGAAGTTCCTCATCAGGTACTTTTTGCTACAATAAATTTCTCTGCATGCAACTTAATCATGCCAAATAGTATATCAGGGCAGTTTTTTGTACTCTATTTTTGATTAGTTCAGTATTCATGCCCTGTACATTCTCTTGTCACACTTGTCATTCTCTCTTATTTTGTTTTTGGAAGTATATCTCTCTATTTTGCTTCAGATTATGAAATGGTTTTAGTATAGAATAAGGACAGAAAAACAAATTTCCTTAACATTTTGGATTGTATGTGCTTTCTACATAGGTCTTAACAATACCATGGGGGAAAACTCCATTTATCAGGGATTTTTTTTTAATTCCAATAATTCTATAGACGGAGCTCTGTTAATTATGGAAGGCAATGTCAGCAAGCAGCTCCAGTCAATAGACCTTCGATACAACAACATCATGGACGTTTCGTTGGGAGAAAGCTATACCAAAAGTTTGTTGTATGGATTCTCATAATAACCCTCTAAAATGATTCATCTAGATTTCTGATTCATTTGTATGTATCTATTTGAATTTTTTTGTCAATACAATATTGCTGCGATTTTTAAGGTTATCTACTTTTACTCCAAAGTTGCAAGCCATCAATTCTTTCATGTAATTATCTGGTTTTTTGAAACGCAGACTTGAAGGTAACCCGGTTTGTTCCCAAGAATACATATCAAATAGCCAGATTTGCCACCCGGAAGCTATTCAATAGACCTACTTATACAAAACTGATTTAGCGCATTGTAAAAACCAGGTCACATGCCCTGAAGATTTCTTGAAAGTCGATCCTTGGAGCTGTGGTTGTGCAATGCCGTATGTGGGTATCATGGTCTTCAGAGCTCCCGTCTTTTCAATTTTGACGGATCCAACCAGATTCCATAAACTAGAAAATTCCCTATGGACTGAATTAAACTTGACAATGGAGTCAGTATATATCCATTGCATGTCGTTTGATGGCAACGGGTATCTGAATATACAAATTCTGCTTTTCCCACAACCTGGAAAGAAGAATTTTGAGCGATTATAGCTCGTAAATATTATCTACGCTTTGCGCAGTCAAGCGTACACACCTCCACCAGTATTCGGGCCCTATTATTTCAGACCAACAGAGTTTTACAACTTTTACAACCTCTTGGACGGTGAGAAACTGAAATTTACTCTGAGTATTGGCTTTCCATCCCCCGGATATTCTTCAATGTTCATATGATTGAACTGGAATAAATATTTCATGTTTGTTTTATTTCAGATGGATCGAAGAGTATAAATTCACGGGCAAAAATTGGAATAGCGTTTGGTGCCTCAGTGTTGATCTTTGCCATTATTTCCCTTGGGACTTACGCGCTATGGCAAAGAAAGAATGCAACGAAAGCAATTGAATCATCGAAGCCATTCGGTATGAAATCCTCTTTTATTTTTTTTTTTAAAACACTTTTATCCGTCGCTTAAGTGACGGATTTTTTTTTTAAAACATTCATAACCGTCGCTTAAGCGACACCTGCTAGGCGATTTTTTATAAAAAAAAATTTCTCCCGTCACTTAAAAGACGTTTAGGTTTCATAATATGTCGGTTAAGCGATGGCCTGCACAGGATTTTTTTAAAATTTAATATGAATTAGATGTCGGATAACCGACGATTTACGTTTAACCGATGGTAAACTGAACTGTCACTTAACCGACGGTTTGGAAAGATGTCGGATAACCGATGAAAATCAACCGACGCGTAAAAAAAATCATAGTGTCGTACATGCGACAGGGAAGTGTTGAAAATTCGACAATACGGTCGTCGGATTTTTGGTCTAAATGTAGTAGTGGTGGAAGCAATTCAATAGCTGTCAATACCAGGGTCAAAATGAGACATTCGGTCCTTTCTAGGCAAGATAAAATTTGTCAGGATATTCATTCCTAACTTCTCCGAGCTGGTAAAGCACATAATAGTCATGCTAAAAAGGGATGCAAAAATAAAATGGA
Source organism: Pseudotsuga menziesii (assembly GCA_001517045.1). Lineage (NCBI taxonomy): Eukaryota > Viridiplantae > Streptophyta > Pinopsida > Pinales > Pinaceae > Pseudotsuga > Pseudotsuga menziesii. The sequence continues at coordinate 91,416 of LPNX010739453.1, forward strand.
CTGACCAGGAAAGAAACTCTTTTGAAGACATTAAGAAAGCCATCATGGGGGCCCCATTCCTAATTAGTCCCAACTACACGAAGGGTTTTTACATTTTCTCTTTTGCATCTTATGACATAGTGGCAGCTGTACTATTACAAAAGAATGATGAAGGTCTTGATCATCCAATTTATTTCTTCAGCAGAACCCTGAGAGATGCTGAGCTAAAGTATGACCCAATTGAGAAATAGGATTATGCTCTCATAAAATATTTGAAGACTTTCAGAATCTACATTCTCCATGCAAAGGTCATTTCATATGTCCCTCAGCTGCTGTGAAGGATTTTTTGACTCACCCTGACATTGATGGGAAGAGAGCTAAGTGGATTTCCAAACTCATTGAGTTTGATGTAGAGGTGAAACCCACCAAGTTGGTAAAGGGATTAGGTCTGGCCAACCTCATGGCCAAATAAAATTGTGAACTGATGGGAATAAATTTCACATGTGTCAGATCAGCAAAGGTGCAGACTATGGTAGCAGCTGAAATAGAAGTAAATCAAGATTAGAATAACAGTCCATCAATAGCTGAGAACATATATTCATGTGATTGGTACTTAGGTATCATTCAATTTTTGCTAAAATTAGAAGTTTCCCCTAATCTCACTCCTAACCAAGCACAAGCTCTCAAGTTGAAATATGTTAAGTTTTGCATAATTGACAAACTGCTGTACTAGAGGGATCAGTCTGCAATTTTGTTAAGGTGTATAGATAAATAGGAAGTAGAGCAGGTCATGCATCACTTTCATTCCAGTACATGTGGAGGCCACCACTACTGGAAAACCATATCCCACAAGATCTTAAGAGCAAGATATTGTTGGACACTCCTCTTTGCTGATGTATGCACTTTTGTAAGGGCCTGCGACCAATGTCAAACATTTATAGGGAAGCAGTAACTCAAATACTTGTCCCTTAGGCCTGTTATAGTGAATGGGCCTTTCCAGCAATGGGGCCTGGATTTCATAGGAGAAATAAATCCATATTCTATTGGACATCATAAATGGATCTTAGTAGCCACTAACTACTTTACCAAATGGATAGAAGCAGTACCCACCAGAAATGCCACTCATCAAGTCATCATGCGATTTTTATATGAGAACATATTCAGTAGGTTTGGTTGCCCAATAAGGTTAGTAACTAATAATGCACCAGATTTTAAGGCTTGGGCATTAGTTAAAATGTGTGAATCAATGGGTATCCAACTGGTGCACTCCACATCCAATTACCCATAAGGAAATGGCATGGATGAGTCATCCAACAAAAGCTTAGTTAGAATCATCAGGAAATCGCTAGAGACAAATCAGAAAAGCTGGGATTCAAAGCTTAAGTTTGCTTTATGGGCTGATAAGGTAACAAAAAAAATATCCATAGGGACTTCTCCATTCAAACTAGTTTATGGCACTGAGGCCATCTTTCCTATCCATCTCATCCTTCCAGTGGAAAAGTTATTTTAGGAAGAGGAGGATGAACCAAATGATATGGTAAGAAGGATGATGGATTTGGTAGAATTACAACAAATAAGGGAGCAAGTTGTAGGAAAATCATAAGCTCATCAATAAAGGATAAAGGGCACGTTTGACAAAAGAGCAAAGGCATACAACTTCGAGGTCGGAGATTGGGTTCTTAAGTGGGATGATGTCAGACAAGACAAGGGGAAACATGGAAAATTCAAATCTTTGTGGATTGGCCCTTTTGTGATAGCCCTGGTACATAAGAATAACACCTTCAAATTGTAGAGTCTGGAAGGTGAAGAGGTTTTTGATGGCCCAGTAAATGGGCGGTTCTTGAAGCTCTATTTTATTTGAGGCTCTAAGGACTTATGATTGTAGATTAGTATATAGTAGGTTGTTTTGCTTTCAAAATAAACTCCATGCCCAATGGAACAATAAAGGATAGTGTTAAGTTACTTATTTGATTTTAGGGAAAGGTATTTTGGTCTGGGGTTCTTGGGACCTCACTGGGAGGTTCCCATCCCCAAGTAAGAGCCAGATGTTATCTCCCAAAATAATTTATTTCAACAGTATGAAGAATCTAATTCACACAATGAGGGATACGAATATCACTCACAGTTTGAAAGCCTCTGTTTTTTATGAAAAAATCACAATTTGTAGCTTTCAATGGCTTGGGCGAGGATCAGAACATCTCATTATCCATTGACAGACATATGGACTACAACTTCCATGATCAGATGAAAAATTTGGCGATCCGAGTTTCTAAGGACTACATATCGGCGTGACAAATATGAAAGGTTTTGCAATGTTGGCGATATAAAGCAATAAATGCCGCCGAAGTCACGTATCAGAAATCGGAACCACTGCTTAATAAAGCGTCAGAACTTGAAAACACTAACCGTCGGCAAGATAGTTCACTAAGGAGCCGTAACTACGAGAGACAGACTGACTAAGGGTTTTTCCACAATAGAAAATCATCGGCGATCGGAAGAACTAAGGACTACGGATCAGCAAGTTTGAAAACACTAACCATCGGCACAATAGTTCACTAAGGAGCCGCAATGGCAGAAAACAAACTGACTATGGGTTCTACGACAATTGAAAATCGTCGGCAATCGGAAGAACTAAGGACTATGGATCAATGAGTTTAAAGCTAAGCATATCCACAGTGGAAGTAAGGAAATAGATAAGGCCTCCGAAACAGCGGCAGCATTTCGGTATAAGGTACTGATGGGCTTGAAGACAGAGCTTCCGATCGTCGATGCTGAGAAGATTAGTTGTTGGAATCTCTGACACTGAGGTAGTGTCCAGACAAGAAGTTTTGACATGTTAATGATTAAAGCTTCTGGTTGTCGATGAGCTAGTGATGGAAAGCACCGATATGTTCAGGCTTGGAGCACTGATGGGCTAGAGAAAAGAGTTTTCAATCATTGATGAATAAATTATCGCGGCATTAGGCAGTTGAGGCATCGACACTGTGGCATCCTTCAGATAAGAAGTTCCAACACATTAGTGAATGCAACTTCCGATCACTGACAAGCTAGCGGTTGAAAGATCCGATATGTTCAGTCTTTGCGTTCCGATCGTCGATGCTAAGAAGATTAGTCATTTGAGGCACCAACACTATGGCAGCATTGAGGCTTAGGGTGCCGATGGTTAGAGGTCAAAGCTTTCGATCGGTGACTATAGTGACAAGGTAGAAAATTCTGGTGGATTAAACAAGAAAGGTCACTTCAATTAACCACCAAGACACTGGTTGTTGGTGGCAATTTCACACTGAACCAGCAGTGGTGATTATCAGTGACTACTATAGTTATTTAGTATTTACTCAGTGAACTAGATCTTCATAATAGATAGACAAATAGTTCACCAGGGTTTTAAACCCTAATCTGAAAAACTATCACTTATGAGTATTTTTGTGAAAACATATCAAAGTTTCAAGATCTATCATTTTTTTTTAGAAGGCTATAAATCCCATGATTGATTTTATAATAAAGGTTCAACTTTGAGGATTTATGAGCCAATAATGCCTTCAAGCTTCTCGTTTTGCTTATTCATGATATAAGCTCTTTTGTTGTGATCTGTTCAGCCATCATCTCTTTCTTTACTATATTTATGCCTGAATGTGTATTTAGGTCATTATCATATTGATTAAAAAGTTGATAGCTTTCATCCTATTGGTTTATTAATGCTATTTGATTTACAAATACCATCCTCATTAGTATTTATCCATTTATATGCATGTGTTTTGTATGCAAGTTTGCCATCCTGGCGAGTTCTCCATCCTTGCACCTTATTATCAAACTTCTGAGCAATCACAACTAAAATCCTTGTAAACGAGTGAGTATTATGCATTTCTTGAGAGTGGAAAGGTTATATAGCTCATCTAACTTGATCCATATTAGAAAACCCTAAAAACATTTTAAGTTACCAGGCATCCTCAAGCTACAACCTAGAGGAGTTTCCTGGAGTGATAACAGACCATAATAAAGATTTAAAGTTTAAATAAAATATCAATATAATATAAATAGAAAATAGGAGAGACAAATATAATACACATGTCAAAACATGGTGATTTTCACAAAAAACATCATAAGCTTGTCATTGATGTAAAGTTTCGAAAATATTACGTTAACATAATTTTTCATTCTTTAGGATTCATTTAACTAATCAATGAGAAGATTGAATAAGTCAAATTCCTTTATTAATCATTATTTACAAAAGGAAAATGAAAAGTCTAAGTTGTACAGTTTTGTGAGAATAATTAGAGGATGAGTGAGTTGTGTTCAGAAGAGTGCAAAATTATGTATGACTAAAATCTCTTACTATTCATTTTATGTAAACTTTTCATCATTATTTATTTATTCATAGTAAAAGAAAAATAATCAAAAAGAGATAAAAGGATAATGAGTACTTCCCTAAATGACGATTCGTTTTCATCCTAAAATTTACACATCCTTTATTAACTGCAGATTTATTGAAAATGAAGCAAAATAAGAAAAACAAACTTAAATTAAATCTAGAATTACTTCTAAACTGAATATGTACATATGTATAATCAAATATACAACATGAACTAAGTAAAGTGAAATAACTAGTGAAACCAACAAAACATTTCTAATCCTACAAGAATAATATGTTCTTCTAACAATAACCAGAAATAATATAAAAGAAAACTAAAACAAAATCTACCATCCTTACCATTTGAAATTCTATTTACATGTAATGATAAGACATGTTTACCAGTTTCTGAAAATCTCTTTAGATAAGAATTTTCGAGCAACTCTACAATTTTGTCATGAAACTTAGAATGCAAAGTATGATCTAAAAATATGAAATCCATACGTGGAAAACCTATCTTAGGAGAATCAAATGGACAAATCAAATTGTTAACATTAGTCACACTAACATCTGAAAGAATTGGTTTCAAATACATAATGGGATCATGAAATGATGTAATAGGTGAATGAACAGGTAGTGGTCTAATATCGAAAGAAGTAATCTTGTTAATAGGGTCTCTTGATAAAGGTGATTCAATTGAAGAAGATGCAAGGTTTTGGTGATCACAAGTTATAGAAAACTCTACGACAAAGATTTTATTTTCATCAATAAAATTAGATCTCCCATGTAAATGATTTTGATGAGAACAAACATTTTTAGTTTCAATAAAAGTTGATGTGTTGATCTCATCAAAAATTAGTTGACTATAATTATCTTGCAATAGATCCTCATTCTTTTTAAAATATTGTATCGGATGATGATCTAATAATAAAATGTGTCTCAATCTCTCATATTCATGTTTAATAAGAGAATCATCACTATTAGATATCTCATAGAAATTCAATTTTGATGCCACATAGTTAGTTATTTCGAATGGAATATTATGCATATCAAAATTAGAAAATAAATCAGGATAAATAAAATAGTAAGAATTAGAAGTGAGGAAATTAAAAGAATCTCTCAACATAGAAAGATCATTAATATTCAAATTTCCAAAATATTTCTCTCTTATTACCTGATTATTGTGAATAAAATTTGGTGATGTAACTTTCAGCATTTCATATGAAATTGATTTGAGATCAAGATCAATTGATAATCTTTTATGTGAATCAAAACTTTTATTAACGTTCTCTTGAAAAAGATTAATCTCTTTTCTTGGACAACATTTAGTCGAGTGATTAAGATTCATGTCTTCTTCTTTGACTTCTTCTATTGAATTGTGAAAACATATAAAATTATAATTAACATATTTGTGTTCATTGATAATTGAATCGAAAGAAGAATTAGTACAAAAATCAGAAAGTGATGAACATATAGTTTGATTTATAATTAATTCATCTTGATATATTTTTGTAATAATAGAATCTGAATCTTGCTGTTCATTAAGACAATCAACTTCCCTATCTATACGAATAAATTTATCATGAATATGTTCTTCCTCATTCGATTCATTAATGTTTATAGGTTCAAGATTTTGGATAAAAGAATTATGACTTTCTCCTTCGAGAGGAGAATAATGATCAAAAGAAGTTGGGACCTTTTCTACTACGATCTTCTCACCTAGGGGTTGGGTAGAACTTATAAAAGTATTTGAATCAATAATACATGAGGAAGTTTCTAGGAAAATTAGTGAATTATCATCCTTTTGACAAACATCTTGATTTTGTTGAATAAGACGAACTTCAGAGTTGAAAACAATATTTAAAAGATCAGATTCAAAAGGTAAATCAGTAATATGAAATTTGCAAAGAATATGAGAAAGCTTTACTGAAAAGTCTTCTAAAGACTCACCTTTCTTCCTCTAAATAGCCTACAATTCACTGCAAAGTTTACTAGAATTATAATCCTTGAATGTGTTTAAAAATTCATGTGTGAATTGAAACCATGTAAAAAAGAAATTAGGTGGAAAAGTTTCCAACCAACATTTGATGCATCCTTTGAGAGTAAGGGAAAATAACCTGCAAGTAGCATTAATATCAACAATCTTATGTCTGTTACATTTACATAAAAACTTCCCAAGGTGTTCTCTTCCAGATATATCGCCTTCGCCATCAAACTCAAGTTTTGACAAGAGGTTGATTGTCTTATTGGGAATATGAACCAATGTAGAATTAAAAACACATTCCCAAACAGGAATTTGGGCATGAGCCATGAATGATAAACAATCAAGATTAATTGACTCTTCAAATGGCTATCTTGTATTCTAACCAACCGTTAACCATATATGTGATGACTAAGAGCATAAAATAATAAAACTGAAAAACAAGAGCGGGAGGAAAAATGGTTATCAAGATAATTGAAAAATAAAAATAACCACTTCTTTTACCTCGGCCCTCCTTCTAGCGCCATTTGTTGGCTTGTTTTTCTAACCTGGCCAACTAAGGAGAAATAGTCCACACAAAGTGCTTAAAACAACCCTCGGTGTGTTTGGAATGACTAAATCTCACGGGAATAAAAGTCCCTGCTACCTTTGTATATTTTCTCTCAAGAAGAGAGTCTTACTACTTGAACTTAAAAAAAATGTCCTAAACTAATTAACAGATTCAAAGGGTAAACTAAATCTAATCTATGTTTGGCTCTGTTAAGGAGAGTCTCATTGTTATTGATACGAGTTCTTGAAAACTGAAATTAAAACCCTGATGATGCAATATAACTAATATAAAATGTGTAACTGATCTAAGATGCAAATTTTAAAAGCTAGAAACACACACAGATTATAGCAGCTACTAAAATTGCACAGATTTTATAGCTACTAACCTGTAGCCTTCCGGTCATGAAATAAAATAAAATCTAATTTGAAAACTAACTTTAATTAACCTATTTTCTAATCTATCCTACCTATCCTACATAGGAGCATTATTCATTTATATAAATATGGCGTATGAGAATTATGATTTGACTACATTATATTAAAATATAATGTAATTCTTTAAGCACATCAACCTTTCAAAAACCATGTAATTAACAAAGTAACTGCTGATCTCTTTCAAATTGCTCATTACATCAGACTTGAGACTGTTCTAAACAATCAAATACAATTAAACTAGATACTCTAGACAGATAAACATAAAAGTTTTAAGTGCGAGAATGAAAAACAGAAACTGTATTTTGAATTTTATTCAAATGAGTGAGGAAGAGCAATAAAATGGAATCTTACTGAAATAGTTTGAATAAGTCTTGGAACAATACTGATAGCGATAGCTAGTTATAAAACTCTCTGAATTAAAATTACAGATCTCCTTACATGTCCAGAAATCACTTTTGGCAGAATTTCTCTCTCCCTACTCTCACAAACACATGGAACAAAGAGAAGAATAGAGCACAGAAAGGTAACTTTTTGTCAGCCTTGTCGAGAGATTTCCCCCCCTTCTATAGTCGAATTGTGTTCTATTTATATAGACTTCTAAAGATTGATGACCTTTCTTTGATCAAGTGGGAGCGAGCTTCTTCCTTCCTTATATGTTGAATCATCCAATTAAGTTATGGTGACACGATGTCAAATTTTTTTTGTATGAATGACTCCTCATTCTTTGGTACCGAAAATGTATTGTTACGTTCTATCATGTAACAACACTGCGCTATTGAGGTAATATGGCTGATCTTCTGCTAACAAAAGAATAACCTTCAGGTTGAATCTGCATATTTAACAAGAAATAAAAGAATTACCACGAAAAAGAAGTAAAATGAAATGACAAAAAAAAAACTTTCCTTGCCCTGGCGATTTCGTGGAACATGTAGCAATTGTTTAAATGATGAGTTGATTCCCTAAAATGCTAATGCTTGAGCTTTCAAACTTCATTACAACATGGTATAATTATTTTCCACCGCGTTCTTTCCTTTCTACGATCTCGAATATAGTAGCATTATATTAGCATCGATCCAATATTTTTGTATTTATTCCTTCATTATATTCCTCCAATGAAGTCAGCAGATTGACAAAATAATTAGAGAAATAATATATAATGTAAATCAGAGAGAGGTACATTATTAAGAAAACCATCATAAAGGTGAAATAATTCTCCCTGCAAATTAAATCGAAGTGATGAAAGGTTAAAATCTGTTTAACACAGTTTGTAGATAGTGAAATATCTGTACGATTCTGGCGGCATATAATATTCACTTGGAGCGATATTCCATGGAATAACATGAATATTTTATGTTGCACCCCCAATGTTGGAGATCTAGTGGAGATAATTGCTCCTCAATTAAACACGTAATTCAATACATTTTCATTTGTAGAGGACAGTTGGTAGACAGACTCCTTAAAATTCAGCCTTTTGGTATAACTTCTTAGTGATCTTGGAGATATTTCTTACATGACATGTTGGCGGTTTCTTCTACTTCAATGCATTGACATGGAATCTCTTTTTGTTATCCTTTTGTGCAGCACTTTCCTGCTCTAAAAACTGCATTATGTTCAAGAAGCCTATGTTCACAATTACTTCATAAATTGAGGAATCTATAAAATCTTAGAATACGAAAGGATATAGCATGATTGATTTGGCTATGCTCTATTGGAGCAAGAGATAAACGTGTCAATAGTTCTCAATAGTCTCCACAATCTGGAATAACTAATCTAGATTTGTTTTGTGTTTGACGACAATGAATAGGAACTCTCTTTCTTGTGAACTGGGTATGAAGTGCACTCTATTAGCAACCAATAAATATATATTAATGAGGAGGTATAACAGTGTTTTGAGTTGCTGAATTGGTGACTTCATCATCGCCTTAGTTTCTTTAAACGAACCCTAACAATCTTTTGCCTTCATTCTTTACATTCTAGTAGAATTATCTCATATGATTACAGAGTGAAATTTCTTATTGATGTGTCAACGTTGACAAATCATCAATTTAATCAGCCATGATGAAAGCTCTCTCAATGTAAGTATGCAAGTTATAAAAATGTGCTTTGAGTATAAGTGCATTAAAACATTGCGTGGCAGCCATTTATTATGTCATGCAATAGTAATATGCCAAAAAAAAAAATATTTTGAAGGAGAATTTACATAAAAGATAATGCATAACATCATTCAGATCAATAATGATAAAACAAACCATTATGAGCTAAATATTATTTGGTATTCTTCAAATATTATTTTTGACTTAGTTTATAGTTTGAAAGAATAACCATCTTCGTTTATCCCCTTCCAAGTGCATACGAATTAAGGATTAAAATAAATATCACTAATCCATATTGTTTTATATATATATATATATATATATATATTAAAGTTACATATGACTCATAAAAATAAATAGTCTTTTGTAAGTTTAAGTTAATTATATTGTAACTCCAAGTTGTTTTAGTTTAATGAGATTAGTGTATGAGGACAATAAAAGTTGAACTTTTCATCAAATATGTATGCATGATTCATCATTTTACTTTCATTTCCTTTTGCATATTAATGAATATAGAAAATTATAAATATGCATAAAGTTTAGAGCTCACGAAACTTTGATAAATGAACCAAAATTTAAAAATGAAAGTACGATCTCATTATTTGATATGCACTTTATGAAGACGTGGATCAAGATCTTAAGAAATAATTCATTGACTAATTTATTAAGATCCAACCAAGTGCATATTTAATTCATGAATGCACCAAAAGGACAAAACTTGACAAGACTCTTGAAGAATTATGTCCATCCAACCTAAACAAACCGAAGCATATGAACAACTCAGATAAGTTCAAGTAAGACTAAACAAGTGCGATTCATCAACTCGAGGGCCAAAATATGCCAATGACAAAGATATCCAAATCATCAAACCCTTATACGATGAAATCCAAACCAAAGAGCAAGCACCAGAGAAAGTGAAGGAAGATAAGATGAAAGAAACTAAAAGCGAGTATTTACAAAATTTTATGTGCAGGGCCTTTTATTTTGTGTAAAATCAAGGGGATTTGTTGGGGTGCCAATAGGCCCACACTTGTTATCAAATCGCTATATCTAAGTGAAATCTTTTATTTATTTTTTTAAATCTACCAACAGGGGTTGCTTTTCCGATGGTATTCCGATGCTTCGGCGAAAGCTTCCAATGGTAGTGTCATGAGTCCCACCCTTCAGATCATCGGATGACCGACATTTCAAGCGTCAGGTGGAGTTGAAAATCTAACGCTTTCTGGATAACTCACCGATGGCATCACCATGCCTTCGACCCTTTTCCCCGTCAGAAGGCTGACTTTTCAGGTGTCAAAGGGCGTCGAACATCCGACGCTTACTGGATAAAAATGCTAATAGTGTCGCCATGCCTATGACACTTCTGCCGTTGAAAGGCCAACTTTTCAAGTGTCGGATGGCATCATATTTTCAATGGTTTATGCAAGTTTTGATTAACACTTTGGAAGAGAAAATTGTCAAATAGGCGATACCACGGTGTGTTAGATCTTCGACCCACATTGGTAGGATGTCAAATATCTGGCGTTATTCCACCGACGACAAAAAAAAAGTGTATGTGTCAAAGATGCAACAGAGAAGTGTCAAAATTCAGACATGCAAGGTGTCGGATTTTGGGTTGAAATTCTGTTGTGAAGGAGACTGATTCTAAGTGACTCTACCCAACTCCCATTCATGTATGGACACATCATCCATGAAGAGGAATCAAAATTAGTGAGGTGAGGTGTCACATGAGCTAATGCATCTTCCCAAAATAGAAAAAAGTAGGGTTACGCAAGGATATACATAAGTATTTACACAAGGAGTTCATAAGTATTTAGAAAATGTTTTAGGTGTTAAGGCTAAAAATAGCCAATGAGGGAACACTTGTGAAAATGGGAGTTACAAAACCAAGTGTAACCTCCACAAAAAGAGTTAAAAAGCCACCAAAGGGGCTCAATCAACAAGTGGCACCCACCCAAACGCAAAGTAGGCCCACTAAATCATGATTTAGGCTCAATAATACCAACATAGGATAAATTAATCAAAATTTGGTTGCTTTGTACAATGTTTGGGTGATCATCAATTAATAAATCCATGAAGGCATAAATATGGACCAAGATCAACCAAACAAGTTCTAAAGTGTTAGGAATGTCCCCATTCCCAGCACTATATACTTCATGAAATAAGTTACATGAGTAAAACAATTGTCGGTTTTCCCATTATGAAAACTTTCCGTAAACAAATTATTTAGTTGTAATTATTAACAATCTCCACCTTGACAACAAAATTTTCTCATAATTTTCCCAAGACTATTTATCACCTTTTTTCAAACCAAGAGAAGTTACACGCCAACGTAACTTCTCTAACAATACCTATCTGCACAATTTTCTTGAGAATGAACCTTTTTCATATCTACTCCACCTTCACTAATGGCTTGTTTTACAAAATGATACTTTACATCAATATGTTTAGTCTTACTATGATAAACAAGATTTGTATCCAAACTATAGCACTTTGACTGTCACAGAAGACAAGCACATTGTTCTGCAACCTTCCAATTTCTCTCAGCATACCTCTCAGCCAAATTGCCTCTTTGCAACCATGTGAGGCAGCAATGTATTCAGCCTCTATAGTGGATAAAGCAACGGTTTCCTGAAGCTTTGACATCCAACTTATAGCTCCACATGCAAGAGTAAAGACATAACCTGAAGTAGATCTTCTCTTGTCCAAATCACCTGCGAAATATGAATCAACAAAAATGCATACATAATCACTATTATTATTAAAGGTGATAGAATAGTCATTTGTTCCTCTTAGGTACCAAAGCACCCATATCATTGCATTTCAATGTTCTTTACCCATATTTTCCATGTATTTACTGGCAACACCTACTGTAAGTGAAATACCAGGTCTAGTACACACCATTGCATACATTAAACATCCTACAGTATTGGCATATGGTACACAAGATAGATAATCCTTTTCTTCAACACTACTAGGACATAAACCTGAACAAAGCTTAAAATGGGAAGCCAAAGGAACATTCACAGGATTTGCCTTATTCATTTCAAATCTTGCAAATATTTTCTCAAAATACTTCTTCTGTGAAAAACTAAGTTTACAATTTCTTTTGTCTTTGTGTATTTCAATACCCAACATTTGTTTTGAAGCTCCAAGATCCTTCATATCAAAATTGCTAGCCATCTGAACATTCAACTAGTTAATATCATCCATGCTTTTTCTCACAATAATCATATCATCAACATACAACTCTAAGATAATGAATATGACATTCAACCTTTTGAAGTAAATAAACAATGCTAATATTCACTTCTAGCATAACCTTGGCTCACCGTGAAAGAATCAAACTTCTTGTACCATTTCCTATGTGACTATTTCAGGCCATACAATGATTTATATATCTTGCAAACTAATATACCGTTATGATGCTACACCAAATCTTCTCGTTGTTCCATATAAATATCCTCATCTAAATATCCATGTAAGAAAGTTGTTTTAACATCTAGTTGCTCTAACTCCAAATCAATCAATGCAATTAGTGCTAACACAATATGAATAGATACAAGCTTGAAAACTGGTGAAAAAATCTCATGATAGTCAATACCTTCCATTTGAGAGTACCCTTTTGTGACCAATATGGATTTGTATCTTTCAACCTTACCATAAACTCATTTCTTCAATTTGAAGACCCACTTATATCCAACAGTTTTTCTATCTTTGGGGAGTTCAACCAATTCCCATGTCTTGTTTTTCTCCAGTGAATCCATTTATTCTTTCATTTCCACCTTCCTCTTAGCATTGTCAACACAATCAATGGATTTCTGAAAAGAAGAAGGTTCTCTATGATTAGTAAATAAAACACACAAAACAAAATAAGTATACCTCTTAGTATCATTTATCTCCATTAATGATCTTCTTGGTTTAGGCTTTGGGGTTTCCATATTTTCTTGATTTTCTTTGTCTTATATGTCTTCTCTCTCACCAAAAACTTCTTCTGGTTTCCTTGAGTTATGAGAAGATTGGTTCTCCGACTGAACTAGTTGTTTTGATATTACATGTTCCTGTTCCACATCAACTCTTACATTTTCATATTTAATCAAAGAAGATTCATAAAAAATAACATCTCTACTAATGATGGTCTTGTGGGAAGTAGGATCCCAGAATATATATCCTTTTGTTATATCATCATATCCAACAAAAATTCACTTGTTTGATCTAGGGTCTAACTTAGAACGTTGAATTTTAAGAGTTAGTGCATAAGCTTCACAGCCAAATATTTTCAAATTCAAATAATGCCAAGGATGACCAATACATACCTCTTCCATAATTTTACAATATATTTCCATTGACGGTGATCAATTTATTAGATAACAAGTTGTAGAAACTGCTTCTGCCCACAACTCTTGCCCCAAATTATCATTATTGAGCATGATCCTTGCTCTCTCTAGAAGATTCCTATTCATATGCTTTGCAACGCCATTTTGCTGAGGAGTATGATACATATTTTTTATGTCTTATGACCCCTTCTTATTTGTAATACCTTTCAAACTTTGAAGAAGTAAACTCACCTCCATTATCCACACTTGATTGTCTCTGTTAGTTCTTTTTTCCACCATAACTCTAAATTATTTAAACGTGTTATGGCACATAAACTTTTCTATTTATGACATAGACCCAAAAATTTCTAGAAAAATCATCTACAAATAATATATAATACGTTCCTACCCCATAGGAAATCATAGGAGACCGACCCCACAAGTCAAAATGAGTGTAGATAAGAACACCTTTACTGGAATGACTACTTGCTTTGAATTTTTGTCTACATTGTTTTCCAAATATATAATGTCTACAAAGCATCAAATTCAAAGTTTTCATATTTGGAAGCAATTTATGATTCATTAATACCTGAAGTCATTTCTCACTCATATGACCAAGACGTTGATGCCATACTTGAGTGGATCCTCACTCCTCTTCAGACACTAATGATGAATCATTAACTTGAGTTCTTCCAGCTAGTTTGTAAAGGTTTCTTGTTTTTTATGCCTTCATGAACACTAAAGAAACCTTTAAACTTATGACCGTAAGAATCCAACACTCCCAAAGAAATTAAAATTTTCTTTAATTCAGGCACATGTCTAACATATGTAAGTGTTCTCATAACTCCATCAAACATTTTAATTTTAACATTTTCCACCCCAATAGTATTACATGAGTGACCGTCTCCTAAAAGAACTATTCCATCATTAACTTTTTGATATGAAGAAAACCAATCTTTATGAGGATAGATATGATGCAAAGCACCATAATCTAATAGGCATTGTTCATTATATTTAGAAACATTATCGATCGTACCTAATTTAGAAGACTTAACTAGATTTGCCTCTAACTTGGAGTCATCTTTCTTGGATTCTTATATTTTCCAACAGTCCTTCTTGAGATGAACAGTCTTATTAGTACTAGCATTTTAATTAGCTCTTTTCGCCCTTTGATTTTGACCTGGAAGTGCCTCTTGAGTTTTCTCTTTTATCTTTGGATCGAAATCTAACAAGAAAAGCTTTTGGTGAAGAGGTTTCAAGGCTACATTTGTTTCTTAATTCCTTAGACAATAATGCTCCAACCACATTGCAAGTTCTAAGGTATAATTTTTAATAAGGATAATGGAAGAAACTACTTGACCCCAATATTCAAGTAAAGTACATAACATATTGACTGCTTTATCTTCATCATCGATTTTAACATCCATACTACTCAACTGGAAAATAAGAGTATTAAAAGCATTCAAATGATCTAATATTTTTGTACCTTGTTTCATTCTCATACTCTACAGCTATTGCTTCAAGTAAATTATGTTTGTCAAATATTTGGTCATATACATACTTTATAACTTTCTCCATAGGATTGTTGCTGACTTTTCACCAACAATGTTGAACATCACATCATCCATAAGACATAATCGAATTGTGCTTAGAGCTCTAGCATCTAATTCCTCTCATTCATCATATGTCATAGTTAGAGGTTTCTTTCTTTTATGATCTAAAACTTTCTATAACCCATGTTGTACTAGAAGATCCCGCATCTTTAATTTCCATATTTCAAAATATTCTTACCATTAAATTTTTCAATTTCAAACTTTGTGCTAGAGATTGTTGAAAAAATATATATTTTTTGAATAAAATGGTCCCAAGCAACCAATAGTATATTCTCCCGAACAAAAACAACACTTCTAGCACAGTGTTTATACTTCATTGTTATATATATAATTCCAAATAAAACAACACATGGTTTACCATGGTTTATAATTTTTGATATATATATCACAACCTAAGAATGAATGGCACATGGGCTCATGAGGAACAACAACAAAAGTGTCTCGATCTAAACTCCACATCCAGTAATGAAAAGGAGAAGCAACATGCTACCTATCAACTGTTGCATCATCTCTCTTTAGGGAGACTCCACCTCATTGGAATTTCCATGTCTAGGAATTAACCAACAGACTTCCTTCACACACGGGCCTCTCATCCATGCACGGGGATCTTCTGTCCAGGAAGTATGTGGGAAAATTCCTTTCTTTTTCACATGCATGCCTCTACAGAAATGTAAGTGCTTGTCTCTTCTCTACATGTGACCTGACCTCTTCTCCATGCACAATCGACTCTCTTCACATCTAGCGGTGAGAAGAGGGTCATGAGAAACATCAAGAAGCCTCCTCTAGATATTTCTTCCTCCTCCACGGGATGACAATAGCAGCACTGCAGCAGGATTCATGGTCTCCAGGCATGATCCATGCACCTCTCCAGCAATCACCAATATGACAACCTACATCCCCCTTCTCCACGTGCATTTAGTGACTCCCTTCTCCCGTCATGTGAGTCCAATCCTCTCCATGTTGTTGAGACTTCACCTCTACATATAGGAGGCTTACCTCCATGATCCAACAACATACAATCAGCAGTGGCTCCTCTCTACGGTCTTGGATTTCTTTAGAAGTGGTACAACAACAAGTCCAGGAAGAAAGTGAGTAATGTCTTCGTACCTAGCGATGACTTCAACAATGGTCTCCCTCTTCTTTAGACAAGAGGATCACCTCTTCCTTGATGACTCTCTTTCACAAAAATATCTAATACCACTTGTTAAATATTTAGAGACAAATTACACGAAGAGAAACCATTAAACACTGACAATTAATGTGGTGAGACTCCATAAGGGGAAACATCCACTCAAGAAAAGTATTGAAGCTCATTAATGAAGAACGAGAGATTACATGATGGGTCTCAGGCTCACACACTACCATTTCATTACGTAATCCAACCATGTACTATATACTTCATGAAATAAGTTACATGTGTAAAACCCCTGCTGGTTATGCTTGTTATAAAAACTTACCGTAAACACATTAGATTAGTTGTAATTATTAACAAGTATGACAAGGATAGATATTAAGTATTGATTCAGTTTGATCTCAAGGTTTATAGAGTCAACAAAAGTCTCTCATTGGTAGGAAGGAAAAATATTTTTGAGGTATCTGAGTGGCATAAAAGATTTTGGTATTTTGTATTCAACTTCAGAAAATTTCAATCTTATTGGATATATTGATAGCGACGGTGGAGGAAACATAGATGACATGAAGAGCACATGTGGGTACACATTTCATTTTGACATAGGTGTTGTGTCACGGTTTTCGAAAAAAAATATCATTGTGACTCTTTCTTCAGAAAAAGCAGAGTATGCCACAACTAAGATTGTCGCATGCCAAGTTGTTTGGATGTGTAGGATATTAAGATATTTGTCGCATTCCCAAGAAAACCCCATAATAATACAGTGCAACAATAGTTCACCTATTGCAATGTCAAAGAACCTTGTGTTCCATAAGAGAATCAAGCATATTGACACAAGGCATCATTTTATCATATAATTGATAACTAACAAAGATATTTGTTTAGAATTTTGTAGGTCTAAAAATCAGTTGGAATATATCTTTACAAAACCCCTAGCAAGGGATACATTCTAGTATCTACGAAGTTGTTTAGTAGTGACAACTTCTACACAATGCATATTAATATGCATAGAGCAAGTTTGAGCTCTAAAATATTTTCATATTTTTTTTTAATGATACTCATCTGCTCATAATTAAGGGGTGGTGTTGGAAATATTAATTACGAGATGATGTCTATCAAATATGAATTAGATCGGTCATAGTTCCTTTGATTTCAGTGTTGTAATCCAATTGTAAAAAGTATGGTTCACATCTCCACATATTTATTTATCCATGTAATATTATCCAAATTCAAGTTATTATTAATTGTGTTGTTCAATGTTACTCAGTAGCCTTGGAGAGAAGCGATATTAAGTCTATGTATATGTAAATGAGGAACCTGTGAAAAATAGAGCAAGAGAAGAAACTTAAACTTGTGGTTTGTAGGAATTGTGGGCCTTTTTAGTGCCTCAATATATAAACATACATATTTGAAATTTACATGTGTTATAATTCAAGTCACAAATTTTCTTTAGTTACACTTGTGTGAATATATTTTAACATTTACCCTTTATGCAAATATCAAGAACATTTGACATTTTACTTCACAAAACTTTTATTACCATGGAGTAACTTCAACACAAAATCTTATTTAATATCTCGCTTTAAATTGTGAACCTTCTACTTGTAGGACATAAAATACCGCATTAAATATTTCTTCCTTGTCGAAGCTCCTCTCATCTTACCACAAGGTGATTAAAGTTTTTACTCCGGAGATAAATAACTTTTAATGTTGTGAAGTTTGTTAAAGTAAAGGTTTATTGAAAGGTGGTTTGTCAAAGCTTATAGTGTGTAGCTCAAGTCCATAAATATTTAATGTGCAATTTACATCAAAGTAATTAGTTGCACAATTTTACTAAGTCTAGTAAGAGTGCATAACTTATTAGGAGTGTTGTTTCATTTAAACTAAAAATGAAACACCAACTAAGCAAATTCATGCAATCAATTCACAAACTTAGTAATTTCATTAGACTTATTCAATTGCTTCCATTAAAACTACAAAATTACAAATTCACATATTCTAAGCTTAGAGATTTATACCCGAGGTTGGTTTTACATTAAAATTTATAAATAATAAGCCAATTCTCATATTCTCCACAAGCTATGGACAAACACAAAATATTCCCTATTCACCGCACGGTTGTTCTCTCCATGACTTCCAAACTCTTTTTTTTCTTCTCATCCCCAAATTCTTCTCTCTCTTCTTGATCATCCTCTTCTTCTAATTCCTTCATTTCTTCACACGGCCTCCTATTCGTATTCTTCTTATTTTACATTATGAAAATATCTTATCACTTTTAATGAACAATTATGGACTCCATCATAACAACCAGACCATGTAAATACATTGAAATTCCCACTCTGTTTTTTACCATAGGTACTGGGTATTAAGTAAGTTCCTCCTTAGAGTAGTCCAACACTAAAACATCAATTAATATACTCTCCTTGAAATCCAACCTATGAATTAATATTGGATGTTCACCTTGCTTGAATTAACCTAACAATCCATGCATGGTTAGGGTTGATAAAACGAATCTTGGCCATTGGCAGCCTTGGCATTAGATATCTCTAAGCTATCTGTTCCCCCTCAACAGATTTGAATTGTTCCCAACCCTTTTTACTCTTGTCTATGAATTTTCTTGTTCTCTTTATCCAAATATTATTATTTCTCTTTATCCAAATATATAATTCTCTTCTTCAATCCATCTAGAATTGTCTTCTTCAATCTCTTTAGATTATCAAAGCAAATCGTGTTGGTATTTTTTTAATCCCAATTTTGCGGGACCCACTTTTCAACCCTCTTTCTTCCTTATCAATATTGTGGTGAAACCCTCCTCATTGGTAGGTTATTTCATGGCTGTTGGTTTGGGAGGCTATTTGAGCATAGTATCCATAAAGAGGTGTTGTGCTCATGATAGTGATGATACCTAAGGGGGATCTTCTGATAGTAAATGGTTTGGATCAAGTCATTTTCTTGGTAGCTTAAATATATGATCGATTCAGGAAGAGTATGCGAAACATTCATGTAAGTGTAGATTATAGGAAAGGAGTATACCTTCCATGCCTCCTTTCCTGATTTTTATGAAAGTACCAAGCGTGTTACCTCTGCAAACCAAGTCAATTCATCATAATATTCCTAGGGAAATAGTACATTCATATCCTTAGTGGTGTTGTAGAGGCACATCGAGCTAAAGAAATAGGGTCCATTCTCAAAAACCATGTCTCTATCTTCCATTATAGAGAAAATGGTTGTGAATAAACCCTTCAAGCCTAGCTTGGGGTTGATCTTGACTTTTGTTTCTACTTTCTCTAGCTTGGGGTTAATCTTCCATTTAAGTTTCTACTTGCTTGAAATCCACCAAATTATATTGCTTTCAATGATCGAGAGAACCTCATAAATTTGTCAATAATTTTGTGGCGTGTCCATTTTGAGAATGCAATTATTGTATAGGGCCTATAGGAACTAGTCATTTCTTTTGTGTTCTACATATATGGTGTCTTATAAGTGGGTATTATTCCCTGCACCACCTACTTCCTTGTGGTTTTGGTCATTATTGGTTGCACCTTTTTTCTTTTTCCAAGTTTTTTGTTAATTTCTGAGAGATGAGAAAATCTCCTTATAGGAGGGAGACCCACCCCCCTCATGTGATACCATCAAAAACCATAGTGAAGCAAATAAAAAACCTAGCCAAAATAGTCTCCTATGTAACCCTAAACTTATGTTTTGTATTCTAACCAGCATAAATTGATTTTGAACCAGATGAGCATTAAGAGCAATCCAATTTTTCTTTCAGGTGTAAATTTTGTTATCTTAATTTTTTTTACATATTAAGAAAACATTTACACTTCAAGGTATTTGATCTATCTAGATTATTAATACATCTAGGTTTAAGATCAAATCAATTTAATTTGTTTTTTGTTAAACTGACATCATTTGCAGGTTTTTTAGAATGCGAGTGTTAGCACTCAGAATTGCAGCCAAGTTTGTGGAGAGTGAATCCCAAGGTAACAAGAGAACCAATTTAAGAAAGGGAGATGGCCTCTTCCTTTCTAGAGAGGGATCTCTCACAGATTTTTATGAGGGCCAAATATAAAAACAAAATGAAAAATCAAATTGAGTTTATGGTTGAAATAGGGTAAGCAAAATTGGGCTATGGAGTCATAACTATTCATGAATCACAAAATAGTTTGCATGGAAAGAATCTACAAAGGAAAGGTAATACTTTGGTCTCAGTCAAATATGATTTTGGTATGGTTATAAAGAAGAAAGGATTCAACAGCCCATTAACACAAAGCACTGAAGAGATGAATTCTGCATCAATTTTGGAGGAATTGCTTAGTGAAAACCTAGAACAATAGCTCGAGCATAGTAATATGAATTCTGAACTATTATACACCCATTAGAGACCTAAAAGAAAAAAATAATTGAAATATTAACAAGAAGAACATGCACATAAAGGAGAGAAGTCACAAACTATAGTTGAGAAATATACATGAATCCTTGCAGTGACAGGTCAGCATTCAACTCTGTAAATTCGTTACAAAGGGTAGATCTCAAAATACATAACCTTGAACCTCACAAGTTCCAACCCTATCTTCCTCTATCGAGGGTATATTTATACCTTCCTAGTATCTTGAGACCAACCTCGAAACACAAACAAAAACAATTACAACAATGATGCAAAATCTTAACAAAATGATGATCAAGCAGATTCACCATGATCAGAAACCAAGCAAAAAAGCATGTGGGAACACACACGAAGGATCAATTGCAGAATTTGGAAAACAAGGACGCGGTATCGCCTACTGATAATGATGTTTTCAAGATCCTTTGAGAAATTGTTAGCTGGAATATTTCACCTCCTGCGGACAGCAAGGTGTTCCACTGGTCTGAATGGTTCAGATCCAGAACAAATAGAGGACAAAGGTTGAAGACTCTCCCTAGACGTTGTAGATATCTGGAATACAAGGCTTTGATAGTTCACCTGTGTACCTACAAAAAAGCTCAACACAAAACGAATCAAAGAAACCAGAATATGATCTACTAATCTATGCTAGTGACTAAGGAATCTAGCAACATATATATGTGAAATCACAACAACAGCATCATATGTGGGACATAAATCAACTTGCATTAGAAATATGAAGAAGTTTACAACCAAGCCTTAGTGTTGACATGCATCTCCATGAAACCAACTCTTCATCCCCAAAAGCTCCAACTCTAGCTCTCTATGATCTCTCCAAATGATCTTGGGCCAAGGATCAATCCAACAACATAACAATACCTTCAATTTTCTCTCCTCAACCATGGCTATGAGCTCATATTTATAGGGATTTAATGGATAGATATGGTTGAGAAATTAGTGGATGAGGTGGCCTCTAATATCCTAGGATGAGGGATCTCGAGCTCAACCAACCCACAACATTAGGGATAAGGAAGTACACGAGGCTTATCATCTAGAAGCCTCGAGAAACTTCTCTTTTCCCCTTTTTACCCACGGTACCACGCTTCTCCTTCTATGACAAAGAGGTTCTGGTCATAACCACCTATGGACCAAGGGCAATGGGTGATGGCACCGCTTGTGGACTACCTATGAAAGGTGGTGTGAGTAGGGGTACCGCTCCTGGATAAAGGGGCATGCGCAGCGCTGGGAATTTGTAAGACAGATTGATGAAAAACCATTTAGTTTCAACTCCAGAAGTTGGGATTTAGGGCAAGTAGGTATGTCAAATGTCTTATCACATGATGGTGATAGGATTTTGGCATAATAGAAATCTGCAACAACTTCATCCATTCCCGCGTCTTTACCAGTGAAAACACTTCTGGACCGTTGATCTTTCATCAAGACGCATTCTGAACCGTCGATATGGACTTGGTAGGAAAATGAAAAACAACTTCTAATTTTCCCTTTCTTCCCTTTTATCTCTTTCTACCCCTTTCTTTCATTATGCACCATTGATCATCTACAGAAAACTTTTCGACTGTTGATCTGGAGGAAAACAAAAAACAAACTTTCCATCTTTTGTAAAACATGATTCTGACTGTTCTTCCTCCGTCTTTGCATTCTTTCGAAAAATTGAAAAAAAAACCCCAATCTTTCATGGATGTGAATTCCAACTTTTTCACCCCCCCAACTTTTTGATTTTCTCCTTTTCCATTCTTCCACACCATTGGTCTTCTTCGGAGATAATCTGGACCATCAGATCTCAGACATTTGAACATGGAAATAGGGACTTGAACTTTTCTATGGCCGACACTTAGCATTTCCCTCTTTTTGTTATCCCACTTTAGCACTTGTCCACACCATTGATATGCGTGGGAGTTTTCCTGATCATTGGATCTAGTAGATCGCAGGAGGAAAGAGTCGAACTTTGAACTTTCAAGATTAAACTTTTTTACCTTCTTTGATTTCCAATATCTTCTATTTTCTAGGACGTTGATTTGGGAAGAAAAGTTCTAATCCATCCGATCTCGGATCTCGGAAGGCGGAAGTCGGGATTTCACTTTTCATAACTAAATTTTTACCTCTATTTCGCACTTCCGCTCCCGACTTTGCTTGGGAGTGTTGATGTATATGTAACTTCGGAATGTATTCTTATATGTATTTTATATATTGTAACCCGATGTTTATTCCAGGATGTTTCTATTATGTATTTGAGTCATATTTTATTACCCCGATGTTCCGATCGGGAGGATTATTAATGTAAACAAGTCTTGTCAAGTCATTAGGTAATTCCCCACAGTTTCGGGGCACTTGGGTTATTATACACTAATTAAGGTGTAGGCTCAAGTAATTAATTATAAGTTAAGCCTACATGGTTGAGTGCACTTCAAGTCAACGGAAGAATATCAATAGAGAGAGAGAGTCTCTCTATTTATCACTTGTGAATTACATCACTTGCTCTCTCAAGTGTGGCGCACCTTTGGAGAAGGAAATACTTTGGCTTGACAGAAGACAGAAGGCTGCTGTTGTGTTGGGAGGTCATCTTACTATTTTGGGATCACATCTTGTGGTGATACTATCTTAGAGGAAGTTGAGGGGTTTTCTCCATTTATGGTTTCCCCTCCTAAAATATTTGTGTCTCTTGTCTCTTGTGATGTTCTTATGTGATTGCTGTGCTTGTTATTCTCTCAGTGAAAAGATCTTATCATAATGCTAGCTTAAATGTTGAAAAACTAACATGGAATCAGAGCTAACCTGAGAATAAGACATTGTGCAGCTACAGAAACTAGGGATTCCCATTTTGTGGATATTCCTCCACATATTTTCAGCAAAAGTATGCTAAGATGACTCTCCATTAAATGGTGCATTGTTCTGTCGATACGAAATTCAATTTCAAGCATTTTCAGTTTCGATGTGGAAATTAGGGCTTTCTACAGAAGAGGAATTTTTGGGTGAGACTAGAATAGGATTTTTCTTCTCATCAAAACCAAAATTTAGATACCTGGATCAATAAATTTGGTTGGGTGAAACTCCGGGAAAGTCAAACCCTAGTTTGACCCTGAGCTAGGAGAAACCCTAAATACTAAAACGCTAAGTTTTGGTACAGTCGCTATATTCTGAGATTGGAGAAGTTGTAGAAGCTGAAAATTGTAGGGGACGAATATAAAATACTCATGAACACGTTGTCCAAAGGTCAGCTTCTGATTCGATATATTCTAGGAGATATGATCTCTCCAAGTGAGGGTTCCATCCTCTTCCAGAAATCATGCATAAACAGGACACCTGGGGAGATCTGCAATATCTTGGGCTACAGAGGTCCAAATGGAATTCCTGAAGATGTTACAGAAATTTAACGGACTTTAATTTTTGTGGTCCAAATTTCAGACTCAGAAGATGAACCAGTGACACGTGTCATTCCATACAACTTCGCTGTTATGAACAGTCCAGTAACAGGTCACCTTGGGAAAAGGATCATAAATCCCAAATGGTGAAACCAATTCTGATGAAACATACGGTTCTGGATCAGGGACATGCAAGGTTACCTCAGTGAGAAATTTATGACACATAGGATGAGTAATTGCGGAGATATCACAGAAACAGTAATAGGCATTTCTGCAGAAGAAATCAGAAAATTAGGGCTTCCTGTTCTGGGAGTTTCCCTTCACTGTTTTCAGAAAAGGAGTACATTGGACAGCTCCATTTGAAGAGATCTATCTGTTAATCCAATAATATTTGAAAGATTCCAAGTTTTGAAAATTAGGGTTTCTGTGACAAACCCTAGATCAACGAACTCCGGGACAAGGACGGACACCTTAAATCGGTAAGATCTAATCCTTTGTTATTTCCATTTGAGGTTCTCATTTCAATATGATATATCACATCAGCTTAGTTAAAAGCTTGCGGAAGTTGACAA
>LPNX010739453.1:116585-174804 GCA_001517045.1 Pseudotsuga menziesii
ATGAATGATGTGGTAGTGATTGGAGAACAAGAAGGAGGCTTGTATGAATTGAAGGGCCATCCAGAACAAGCCTTGATCCATGTAGATCCAAATGAGCTTTGGCATAGAAGGCTTGCACATGTGCATTACAGAGCACTACCTATTGCAAGCAATGCTGTTGAAGGTCTTCCTGAATTTCAAGCTATTTGAAGGGAAGAACAAAGTCAGAATATGACCTAAAGAAACCAGTTGAAGAATGTGAAGATCCAGAATGCAGAGACCATGCAGTCATAAGAGTCTCTCAAATCAAAGAACAACTTGAAGCGGTAAAAGAAAAAGTGAAGAATGCGGAAGTGATGATGGCCACCTTGAATGGCCTCCCAGGATCGTGGAATTCATTCATTCAAGGAATGTGTTCTAGAAGGAAGTGACTACTTTCAGCAAACTTTGGGAAGAAGAAGAAGCTTGAATCATAAGAAGAGAAGAGAAGATGGCAGCAATTGAAGATCAAGAAAAGAAGATCCCTCAAGCAATGAGGAATATGAAGAACTCAACTCTTGAAGAACTTCTTATCCACCTCAGCATTTGGATAAGAAATGATGCGACTATGAATGAAGAAGACGATGAAGCTGAAGGCTCAAGAAGGAGTCTACCCTCGAAACAAATAAAGATAAGTATTCAATTGTCATTTCATTATATTATTTTGTTATGCATTTGTTTATATTCAGTTGTTGTATTATGCATGATAGGATGTTTGCATTAATGACAGCATACTACTAATATGCATGTGATGGGTAAGTAGCTCATGGTGCTATACAAATTCTCCATTGCTACTTATCTAGAATGAAACCTCTTTGCTGACATATTGGATTAGTGCACAATCTCAATGTTGTCCTGGTAGAGATGGAAGGCATCTAGAAAGTTTCAGTGAGATATGGATGAATGTTGTATTGGCTAAAGTAGTTGCATGATCATATATTTATGCATAAGAATTTGCCAATACGAATTTTCCTTATGAAATGTTTCTAACCATGCAAATGCATTTGACTTGTAGGAAAGATCGCATACATAATCGCTTACAAGCAAAGAAGAATGAAGACTTGTTCCGAAGAACAAGTGAGGACAGTTTCAAGACAAAGAATAATATGATGAATGCAGTGACATCATTGATGCAGAACCTTCCAGTTCAAGAAGAATGATGTCAAGGCACAGTATCGAGACCTGAAGAGAAGTTCATAGTTGCATCATGCAGTAGATAGAAACATGGTGGGATACAAAGCAAGATTCGTAGAATGAGGCTTCTCACGAAAGGAAGGCCTAGACTACGAAGAGACATTTGCATCCAGTAAGAGTTGAAACAAATACATGATGAGATTGATGAAGATCTTAACGTTGGCTAAAAGGTTGAAGATGAAATTCTATACACTAAACGGATGCATAGAATACTAGTAGCATAGGAAGCTACTTGTCACTCCGGTACATAATGTTTTCAGTGCATAGAGCACAGAAGACAAAGCGAGTATGATGCTCCGCTTCAGAGGGAGTGACTACAGAATATCTTGAGGTTCGACATGGTACAACAGGATGAGCAGATTACTGATGACTCTAGGCTTTACTGAGAGTAAATTGGATTCCAACCTTTTCCCCAAGGTTGAAGGTGGAAGACCAGTGATGCTCCTGTTATGTGTCGATGCACTATTGTTCTAGGTATGGAGGTGTGGCAGAGTACAGATGGAATATTCCTTGGACAAGGGAATTATGTGGTAGAGATCCTGAAGAGGTTTAGGATGATGGACTGCATGGCCACACCTATGGAATCGAACCTGAAGCTATTGAGTGATGCTTCTTCAAAGACGGTTGATACTATGATGTATCATCAGATGATTGGGTCCTTGATGTACCTGAGACCAAATATTTGCTTTGCTGTGAACACATTGAGACATGTTCACCTGATGGTTGCAAAGCATGCAGGGGTACAGTTTATTATGGGCTCAAGTACGATGTGAATCAAAAGATTAACCTGGAGGGTTATGTTGATTCAGATTGGGCAGGAAGTGCCATCGACAAGAAGAGTACTTCAGGATGTTGCTTCAGTATGGGATCAGGTGTGATCTCTTGGTTTAGCAGGAAGCAATTCTGTGTGGCACTGAGTAGAGCTGAAGCAGAGTATGTCGCAGCTTGTTCAGCTAGTTGTGAGGAAGTATGGCTGCGGAAGCTACTGTCTGATATATTTGATCTCCAGTTGGATGCTACTTGTATACATTGTGACAACCAGAGTTGTGTGAAGTTGTCAGAGAATCCAGTGTTCCATGACAAGTCGAAGCATATCGAGATCAAGTATCACTATATCAAGGATATGGTGCAGAGAGGAGCTATGAAGCTCCTGTATGTTGCGACGGAGGAACAGATAGCTGATGTATTGACGAAGCCATTGGCGAGGCTAAAGTTCGAGTACTTCAGAGAGAGACTTGGTGTTCTCTAGATCGAGGCTTCCTCCGAGAGACAGTGATGTGTCCCAAAGTGATTCTGACGAGGAGGTCAGATGTAAGGGCTGAGCCATTCTGTCATGGTGAGAGGATTCAGTTCCTTCCATGTCAGATATGAGTGCTAGAGATCCAAATCCATTCTGACGAGCAGGTCAGATGTAAGTGCTAATCCATTCTGTCATGGTGAGAGGATTCAGTTCCTTCCATGTCAGATATGAGTGCTGAGATTGAGCCATTCTGATGAGTAGGTCAGATGTAAGGGCTGTGCCATTCTGTTCATCGAGCTGGCGGATATCGAAAATAGGAACTTCAATCTTTTCATGACTAAATTCTTTATATTTCTGTTTTCCAATTTCTGCCTTTTCCATTCTTCTACACTTTTGATCTGTGCGAGAACCTTCCTGGCCATCGAATCTTAGGCCTTGAAAATCAAAAAGTCGGGATGTTTATTTTTTATAACTTGGAACTTTTCTTTTTTGCTTTCTTCACTTTGAATTTTTTTATAATCTTCCTGGATCGTTGATCTTCTTTGGAGATATTCTAGACCGTCAGATCTCAGACAATGAAATGTGGAAATCGAGACTTGAAATTTTCTATGGCTGACACTTAGCATTTCCCGCTTTTCACTCTCTGACTTTTGCAACTGTCTGCACCATTGATATGCGTGGGAGTTTTCTTGACTTTTGGATCTGGTGGATCATGGGAGGTGGGAGTCGAACTTTGAACTTTCAAGATTAAACTTTTTCACCTTCTCCGATATTTTCTAGGCCGTTGATTTGGGTGGAAAATTTCTAAGCCATTAGATCCCGGATCTTGGAAGGCAGAAGTCGGGATTTCACTTTTCATAACCAAATTCTTACCTCCGTCCGACACCTCCACTACCGACTTTCCTTGGGCTGAAATGAATTTTTCCCTTTGTTCTTTTCCACAGTGCATCTGGACCGTCTGTTTCCTATTATTATTCAACTCAAGGCGGATCTTTTCATTCATGAGCTTTTCAAAGTCGGAGATCATAATTTTTTATGTACTTGGTCATTCTGGATCTGAAAAATGTCTTTTCAAATGCCTCCAGACCTTCATCAACAATCTTTAAGGTTCTATGATGTAAAAATTTGCATACCTTATTCACCCTTACACTGTTTTATATCTCTCCAACTACTTAGCACAAAAATAGTGCTAACAACGAGGTTACACAAAGTTACACATTATAACATCACTAATCTCAGTGTAATTATTAATATCCTGCATAACACCACGCTTCTATTTTGTATTATAATTGTTAATATTATTGAATATGGTCTATCAATTGTAGTTCATATAGTTCAATTATATTTAAAAGGAATATCTTCATACACTCATACATGATATTAAACAAAATAAATAAATAAATAATTGGTTATAGGATTATTCTCATACACACTAATTTTTGAGTTAAGCTTATTCTTTATGAAGCTATAAATATCACCTATATCACCTACACATGCATTTTTTTGTTCCAAATTCAAACAATAATATAAGAATCTAAATAAAGGATTCAACATTATTCATGTTCCCTCCTTCAACTAGCAATCCAAGTTTAATTATAATTAGTATCAAGCCTAGCTCAATACCCTTCATTCAAGGGAATCCTTGATAATTCCTTCCTTGGATGCCTAAGTTTTCAAAACAACTCTTTTCTACTTCGCTTGTTGTCATGTATTATTTCTCTCATATCCATTATTATTGTAATTTTACTTGTTTTGCTCTTAACTTTGAATTTTTGGGCTCCATCTATCTAAATCTTATGGGATAAGGACTTGGTTTATTGAATCTTTTAATTTGGAAACTACTTTGCTTAGAATTTTTGGTTTAATTTTAACTGATTCCATCTTTTTGTGAATTAGACAACTCTCATCTAAGTTGGTGTTTTACCAATTTCTTATACTTCTAATTTCCTTTTCAATTTCTAATTTGTTTCATAGAATGTGTAATTCTTAGGTAAGAAAATATTTGAGAGTTATCTCATTCAATAAAATTTCATATTTGAGAGTTATCTCATTCAATAAAATTTCAATGATCTACATTTACTCTAAAGTGTAGAAACCACAATGAAACATACTAATTCTTATTGCTAACTATAAAAATGTCTAGGAATAATTTTTTAAAAATATGTTAATATTTGAAAACTTCGTAGAATGTGTAATTCTTAGGTAAAAAAAAAATGAGAGTTGTCTCATTCAATAAAATCTCAATGATCTACATTTACTCTAAAGTGTAGAAACCACGATGAAACATACTAATTCTTATTGCTAACTATAAAAATGCCTAGGAATAATTTTTAAAAAATATGTTAATTTTTGAAAACTTCGTATAATGTGTAATTCTTAAGTAAAAAAAAATTGAGAGTTGTCTCATTCAATAAAATTTCAATGATCTACATTTACTCTAAAGTGTAGAAACCACGATGAAACATACTAATTCTTATTGCTAACTATAAAAAAAAAATGTCTAGGAATAATTTTTTAAAAATATGTTAATTTTTGAAAACTTATATAGTTTCTAGAAAATATTGAAGATCCTTTAGTTAAAATTATTTTATCCTATATAATTTCAGTAAATATTTTTTTGAAAAAAATGGAACTTTATCAAATGTCTAAATTTACCCATAAAATGTTACCTAAGTTCATCTTACCCAATAATGATAAGGTTTAGAGCATATTCATATTAAAACTCCATAAGCTTGTTTATTTCCTCATGATTAATTGGATGTCAAAATTTAGCTTTAATAATAAGGATGAACACGTAATTTCCTAAAATTAGCTAATTTTAAGTTCAATATTAATATTATTCTTTGTAACCACCCTCGAAAATTATTGGTTTCTATACAACCGAGTATTTATTTTCTGCATATAAATAAAATGGTAAAGTAACATATTGCACTGAGTCATAAATGAACACCAAATACATCTTATGCAACTTCATGCTCTTCATTACAAATCCATTTTCTTCATTTTATGATAATACATCTAAATCTGATGCCAAGAAACCCTTAAACTCGCTGTGATCCACAATCGAATATGACAAACTCCTTAAGACCCTCGATTCTCTCATCCTAATGTTAAAGAAATTTATCTTAGAATGAGTTGTCATAGGCATGATTCCTCTGCTTGTTCTAGATAAAATAAATCACTGGAGGCCATTCAATATCCTTAATTTCTGCGGCAGGAAACCTTGCAGGAAAAAACATTCCTTGACTCCTCTCCAATTTGTGAAGGCCAAGTTATACCCCAGCTTTGCTCAGGGATGGGGGTCACAGGAAAAATAAATTTAATCGGTTGCTCCATTTTTTCTCAAGGAAATGATCATTGCTCTTGTGTGATTTGAGGCAGCAACATAATCTCAAAACAAAGAGGGGTAGCCTACACAATCTATGGAACCTTCCTTTTACCTATTACTTCTAGAGTTCATATCATGGGGCCCTCCTGTCGAAAACGAACAATCTATTATACGCGGGTGCAGCTAAAGCATCGTAGCGCTAGCACGGTTTACTCATGATTGCGCTATATTCCTCCAAAGAACCGGTTTAAGATGTAAGTATAAAGGCAGAGAAAGAGTTAGTTCCATAGTATCCTCACGAGTGGACTCCTCCTTCCATAAGAGAATTAGATGCACATTACAAAGAATTGAAACGACCCACAAAAACGATGAGAAACAAAAATCGTTTCGCAAGAAATAGATTTATGGCTTAAGAAATGAGAACCCAAGTAAAAAACGTCGTTTTTCGTCAGGTTCCTATTTCTTAGCCGTTTTATGAGAGAAACGACTAACTTCATTTCGTTCATGGTAACATAGGAATTAACCTAAGAGTTCATGCATGCTTAGGGTTGATAAAATGAATCTTGTCCATTCGCGGCCTTGGCATTAGATCTAAGCCATTTGTGCCCCCCTCGACATATCTGGATTGTTCCCAACCCTTTTTACTTTTGTCTATGAATTTTCTTGTTTTTCTTTATCTAAATATAGAATTGTCTTCTTTGATCCCTCTAGATTGTCAGGTTTTTCACTCTCTCCTCGTACTTCTATTTTTTTGTTAGAGATTCAAAGCAAATCAGTGTTGGTATTTTTTAATCCCAATTTCGCGGGTCCTTCTTTTCAACCCTCTTTCTTCCTTATCGATATTGCGGTGAAAACCTCCTTATTGGTAGGTTATTTCGTGGGTGTTGGTTTGGGAGGCTAGTTGAGCAGATAATCCCTAAAGAGGTTGTCGTGCTCATGACAATGATGACACCTAAAGGGGATGTTCTCATAGTCAATGGTTTGGATCAAGTCATTGTCTTGGTAGCTTAAATAGATTGATTCAAGAAGAGAATGTGAAACATTCATGTAAATGTAGATTTTGCGAAAGGAGTGTACCTTCCACGCCTTCTTTCCTCAGACATTTTTAATGAAAGTACTAAGTGTGTTACCTATTCCAACCAAGTCAATTCATCGTAATATTCCTAGGGGAAACAATACATTATGATCCTTACTGATGTTGTAGAGGCTCACCGAGCTAAAGAAATAGGGTCCTTTCTCAAAAAACATGTCTCTATCTTCCATAATAGAGAAAATGGTTGTAAATAAACCCTTTGATCCTAGATTGGGGTTGATCTTCCCTTTTTGTTTCTACTTGCTCAAAATCCACCAAATGATATCGCTTTCAATGTTCGAGAGAACCTCATAAATTTGCCAATAATTGTGTGGCATGTATGTTTTGAGAATGCAGTTATTGGTTATAGGGCTTCTAGGCACGATCCCTTTCCTTTTTTTCTACATCTATGGTGTCTTATAAGTGGGTATTGTTCCTTGCACCACATCCTTCCTTGTGGCTCCCGTCATTATTGGTTGCACCTTTTTTCTTTTTCTAAGTTTTTTTTAATTTCTGAGAGATGAGAAAATTTCCTTATAGGAGGGAGACCCACCCCCCTTGTGTGACACCATCAGAAACCATAGTGAACCAAATTAAAAACCTAGTCAAAATAGTCTCCTACATAGCCTTAAACTTATGTTTTGTATTCTAACTAGCATGAATTGATTTTAAACCAGATAACCATTTAGAGGAATCAGATTTTTCTTTGAGGTGTAAATGTTTTTATCTTAATTTTTTTTACATATTGAGAACAAATTTACACTTCAAGGTATTTGATCTATCTACATTCTTAATACATCTAGGTTTAAGATCAAATCAATATAATCATTTTTTTTGTTTAAACTGGCATCATTTGCAATTTTTTAGGAATGCGAGGTTACACAACATTACACATTATAACATCACTAATCTCAGTGCAATTATTAATATCCTACATAACACCACGCTTCTATTTTGTATTCTATTGGGAGGGGTTTTGGGACAAGTCAAATGCACAACATCATGGATGTTGTGCAAGCTCGAAGACACCACACAAGTGGACGATGGCGCTTAAGGGGGAGAATAGAATATTTTGGATATTTTATTTCACCCTTTTGTAATTTTGGACCATATTTTGTGGATATTGGACATCATTTTGTAGAATCAGTTAAGAATTAGTTAGAAAGTTGTCCAAGTGGACCTTGAATGTAAAGGCACAAGTCCAAGTGGACCTTGAATGTAAATGCACAAGCCTATAATTAGAAGTAGAGTGCAAGTGTTAGATCATCTTGATCCGAATCTCTTTGTGAAATTTTGGATGAACTTGCTAGAGGCTAAGTGTATGAACTCAGATATGTCGGTTTGTGAATTGTGATTTTTTATTTTTCTGCAATCCAATGATGAATGTTGAGTAAAGTTGTGACATGGATCTATGATGCGATGTTTTCATATGTTAAATGATTTTATATTGTTGGATCAGTTTGCTCATTAGTATGTTTACTGCAATCTGTTCAATAATAATGATGAATGATGATGTAAACGTTTGAGTGAATGGTTCGATCTCTCTATTAATTGTTGCGATAAGTTGATAAGTTGTCGATGCACATAGTCCCATCCTATTCTACGAAAACTTGGTTTCGAAAGTTCTCCCTCGAACATCTCGGTTGAGACTTCATCCGCTTTGTGGGTGTTGTTGGGAAGGGTAAAAACTATCTAGCTGGTGCTCAAGGAGATCACGGTGAGTTGGGTGTCGACAGAGTGGGAACCCCTGTCGATTGGTTTTGTTGGATGCATTTGTGTCAACAAATGGTTCCGTTGCTAGGACCTTGTTGCGACTGAGAGGAGGATATGTGGCATCCAACAAGACCAGAAACTCAAGATTGGTTTGACCAAAAGATATTAGAATTCGCTGAGACAGAGAATCAAAACTCTGTACTGATGATGAATAAGTGGTTGGAAAGGTACATACACAACGGTCCACACAAGTAATTTTTCTGTGAATTTCCAGTCATATTGTACGAATGGTTGGTGTGATTTACCTATCGCAAGAAAAATTTCCGGGGAGGTGAGCCAACATCGTAGACCCTTCAATTGATCCAGGAGATGTAAGAAAATGGCAACAAAGCATCGCAGGATATTGAATTTTGGTTGGACAGTATCTTGGAAGGCTATATCAATGAGTTCGCAGTTGATACTACCAAGTCCTACAACGAAGAAGAAATGGAATTTTTCGACGGACCCAGAGGTAGGTTCTTATTGTCTTTGCAGTTGTCAATTATGATGCTGGTTTGTGAAAAAGGCATATTGAAGATGCACCTCGAGTAGTAGAACTCTGTTTTGTAGAGGATGTGGATACCGTGAAGAAAGGGGGCAGACGGGGTAGATGGGTGCAATTTTCGACAATACTATGAGGGAATCCAAGGAAGAAAGTGGTCTTATGAGGGGAGGAGCAAGGTTTTGACAAGAGAAGAGGCAAAGGATAGGGGAAGGTCCTGCTGTGATCGAAACAAAAGACCGTGAAGGAAGACCACATGGGACAAAGTGATCCTACAGCAACTAAGAGGATGACTAGACTACGCCCAAGATAGAAGTAAGATCAAACCCTAGCAACAACGTGCCCACACATCCGCGCACTACGCCAAATTCATGAAGAAACAAAAGTTCCACGTCGAATTGTTTGACGTTCCAGCAACATTATAGTAGTAGATCAACATTTGTAGGAAGAAGGCCCAGGATGGTGGGTGACGAAGCAAAGTTACCTTTGTTCCATGAAAATAGGACTAAGGATCCAGAAAAGTACTACTTCCTATGTGAGGAAGTATGGACTGTTAGACAAACAATAAATGATGATGTTAATAAGGTCCAATTGGTGACATCCCTGCGAGGTCGTGCACTGGATTGGTATATGAAATTCATACAAGTTCCTACAGGGACTTTGACAAAGACATTAGTAGAAGTCAGTAGAGGACTTATCTAAGAATTCAGAAAACCAAAGTATGAAGCATAGTGCATTACAAAACTGAAGGAGATTAAGCTGTATCCTAATGATAGTGTTTGGGACTTTGATAAAAAATTCAAGACACTAATGGCGAGAGTTAGTTTTGAGATGAGCGATATTCAGCATAAGCAATGGTTTATCGCATCACTACTAAATCACATCAGACTACCACTAATGCAGTAAAAGATTGCGACACAGAGGGAGGCTCTGGAGACTGCCATGAAGTTAGAAGCTTCATCTGTTGGAGAAGATGCAATTGGTATGAGCCAGATTCAGATGCAGTTGGTGAATTTGACACTTCAGTTACAAGACATTAAGAAAGGAAAGTAACGACGGGAGGATCTTTGGTACACTTGATGTCGTCCATATGGACATACTAAGGATACTTGCCCATATTTCAAGAAATACCTTTTGTACGGAGCACTGAACCCGTTGAGTTGTGGTAGTGTACCATGGTGTTGCATTTGTCAAGTATATGAGCACCAACATGAAGAACGCAGATACATGCAAAATATGGTGACGAAGATGGCAAACCTATATTGCTCATTTTGTGGATCTATTGGGAATGAAGATAAAGACTGTCACGCATACGACCTACTTTAGGAGAGAACATATGACTCATACTATCTAAATGGATAAGTACAGCAACCATAGTTGTAGCCGCAGGTGGTACATCGACCACCCCCATCGCAGTATGTACCCCCATCGTAGATGCAGTTTATACCGCAACAATAGTTTGTGCCATAGCCACAGTATAATCAGATTTTGATGGCTCCGCACCAGCCACGGTACGTTTAGTCAGTACACTATGTTCAACAACATTTGAGTCCCTCATCACAACAAGTAAGTGAAACAAAACACTAGCAGTAAGGAGAATTTCGCAAAGGATTCTGAGGATGAGGAGGACGATTTGTTCGAGGGGCCGAACGAGATCACGTACCTTCCCAATGTTATAATTGTGGTGTATTGGGTCACTATCAAAGGGATTGTCCACAATTACAGTGTTCATGTACGTATTGTACCGTGATTGATCACATTGTCGAGAAATGTTCACAGCTAATCGTGAGATGCAAGGACAAAAATTCTTGTAGTTGTAGAATCAGAACCAATTACAGAACCAGAATCAGTTGAATCACAATCAATTGCAGAATCAAGCACATAAACAAAACCAGCTGCAGAATTGTTGGTCCTCTGGGTGTAAGCCCAGGTTTACCTTATTGTACCAACAAAACCCCTAGCTCACTGGCCCTTTCAGCGACCGACCGCGAAACGGCCTGAAGTCTCACCTAAAGTGATCCTAGATGGGGCGGCTGAAGAATCACGTTTCCTCAACCAGGTTCTGTAGCATCCTAGATTATCTTGACTCTACTTAACCAGCTGAATCTCTCTGCACGGGCTATTTCTCTCCTCTTAGCTGACTCTACTATGGGACTGGCTCTTATCACATCATAGCTTCTAGGACGATGCACAAACTTACTCTTCTGCTTAACTCTTAACCTGCGGTATCTCACACTGCAGCTCCTCCGACAGTGCGATATCAACTTTCTATGCCGCGATATTTCCTACAGTAAGACTTAATATGCTCATCAACTCTCAAGGTCCAGAGGATTCCTCTCTGGGTATAATAGCTTAGTTAACCTTCATCAAGGTGTTAAACAACTTTGCTTAAGCTTCTACAGTTTAACATGCTTAACATCAATCACACTCAACTTGCTGAACTAAATATACATAAGTTGCTTAACACTGTAGCTGCTACTGTTGTGTATCAAGCACTGATAAACTCATATGCAGAATACTTAACACATTCAACTCACATTTAACCTTCTATGTTACTGTAAACTGAAGGATAGCATACATGCATTCATTAACTGATAAGCAAAGTTCATGTAACGAATAATAGATAGCAAATAAGCATGGCACAATCACATGAAACAGTCGCACAACACACTGATTTTATGTGGTTCACTTCCAGGGAGGAAGCTACGTCCACAAGAACTATGTTTCTATTATATCTTGAGAGAGTACACACAGTTTCGCTGCAACCTCTTATGCAGCTTGAGATCTTATGGGAAACTCCATGCACTCAGCTGGGATCCCTTCTCTCTTAGATCTCTTCTCTTCCTATTATGCTTTCTTCTTACAATATATCCTCTCTCTCTCTCTCAATCCTTGCGGATTGTTACATTCATGCTCAAGGATTCGGCTACTGGTTACAGTAAGATAACTGCAGCTTTAACAATAGAACCAGAGCTTGACTCTTTCTCAATATCTTACACAACAGATGACCAACTAACTAGCTAGCTATCTATCTCTCTAATTGTCTCTCTAGCTAGCTATCTTTTTCTATCTGTCTAACCCTTCATAATACAGAATACATGCTTAAATAGGTGGCCCAAAGGTCTCACTGTGATACAAAACTATGGGCCTATCCCAACAGTAACCCAAAACCCTAACTATGATAGTCGGCCTATCTGTAGTTTGAACTACCGCTTACTGGTCACGCTGTAGCTTTCTGCAGTCTTCCACACTTTTCGGTGCTGATCGTGGGTATGGGCGCCACTTCCTCGGTTGCTCCCCTTCTGTCCTTTGTCTTTAATACCTCGGCCCGTTGCTCCTTCTCCATTCATGAGGGTAGTTGAACCCTCCTGTCGTCACCGCTGCCTTAAATGCAGTGGTTGAGCTCTCTTCTCGACCGCTTCAGGTATTATTTACTTTGAATTTCTTGTTCCGATATAGCAGCTTTTCCTATAGCTGCGGGGCCCTACTCCAATAGTCCCCTAACACTTACTTGTGGCTCATCCTCGAGCCACTAACATTTGGTTTCTTTTTCTGTAGCTTCTCCTTGTCTTCCTGCGAAGTCCTTGCGAATCTCTCCCTGAGTCCTGGGACATCTTTGTCCATAGATTCGACTCAGTCTTGTGCCGCTTCAAGCATAACTTGAGTAATCAGGGGGTATTTTGCACTATCAATTTCACTTTTGCTTGTAGTGAACTCCTTGACCTTCTTCTCAACCACATCGACCAGCTCTACGATTTGTTCCTGATACGGTTGAAGCATATTATTGAATTGTATTTCTTTTTCTCACAACCACTGTGCTTCCTGTTGCAAATGGTTCATCTCTGTCATATTCGTCATCTTTGCAAGAGCTCCTAAGCTCTTGAATTCTTCCTTCATTGCTGCTATTGCATTTTCTATGTTCTGGATGCTCTGCTACAAATCCAGTCTATCTGGGAGCTCTTCTAGCTCCGACCATGTCTTTGTCGCATCAGCTAGCAACGACTCTGCATCATCTATATGACACTTCATCTGTGTTGAAGTGAGTCTAAAGGCCTACGTCCTTGCTTCCTTGTCTGCCTCAAGTGTTCCTGGTGCTCGAGCCTCAAGCTCAGCAATCTGCGCCTTGTGGTCTTCCTCCATCTTCCCATCAAATTTTCTCTTTTCTCCTTTGTGCTTTCTATCATCTTTGGCATTGTCTTCTGTAAACTTAGTTCATAGATCTCTCTTATCTTTCCTTCCCTCATTGTCATGCTCGCGCTCTGGTTGCTTGCGAGACCTTCAAGTGACTGCTTCACCTGGAGCACCATCGAATCCCTCACACAAGATATACTCTAAAGTTGCATATAGGTCTCTTCGTGGATCAGTAGCTTCTTTAAGGATCTTGAGCTTTTGAGAATCCTTCCACAGATATATTTTCCTCTTTATCGGTCTGGATCCTTTATACGAAAACTATACAAACCATGAATTCCATTCTAAGAGCAAGCCTTTGTCTACATTTTGTAGTAAGAAAGTATCCTAGATATGGTGGTACTTCATCAACCTTTTCCTTCTCTTTCCTTTTCTCATTTTTACTTTCTTCCTCTTTCTTTTTATCCACCTTTTCCTCACTCTCCTTTTCATCTTTCTTCTTGTCGATATATTTCTTCTCATCATTCTTCTTCTCTGTTTTCTTATCTTCAGCGATCTTCTCGTCTTTCTTTTTCTCTGCTCTGAGATGGAATCCTCTACTATCTGACCTTGACTCTTCATCCTTGGCGTCTGTCTGACCTATGGTGCACCTAATTTCACAACCCTGGGCATCGTCGTCATAGCAGACTCAAGGCCACCATGTTGGAATCGTCGCACAACGTATTCTAAAGGTTCCTTCTCGGACATAAACCGTCTGGTGCAGTACTATGGACTGGTAATGGCTGCGAAAATGGGGAAACTAGCACTCTGTAACTAGAGTATCTCTGCACAGGGAAAACTCTACAAATTGCTTTATTACTCTCAGAAATCACAAAAGTAACCCTTCTGTTTGAATGATCTGTGTATTTATAATGAAGGGGATACTCTTTGAAGCAATGGTTGCTTAAGCTGGACCCGTTGGCGGCATTTATTGCATGGACAAGACAACACTCGGTGCCCCGATCCTCATTCAGTGCTAAAAATCCGATCAAATATCCCTTGAAAATTGTGTACAGGTGCCAGTCTCAACCAAGATTTACCAAATCTAGGACAATCCTTGTACTGTTTCCAAATCTAGGGAAACGTATACCTGTCATATCTAGATTAATTGCTTGTCAGAGGGCGAAGTGACTGGCCCTCTGTCCCTTTTCAAAATTGTCTTCATGGCACGAGGAACATCGCCTCACTGCGATGTCACACCGCATCATCCTGGACCAAAAAGTTGGCATGAACTCCGCAATGTTCAAAAACTCCGCAAGCGTCCTATGACTTGCACAAAATAAACTTTCCTGCTGCGATTCCTCCTACTTAGAACTTTTTTCTTTTCTTTTCGGTGTATACTAATTATGGGTGCGATGCCTCCTTTCAACTACACTGGAAATATGCACCTCTTAGTTCTCTGAGTTAGGGCTGGGAGGTGGAGTGGCTATCACTATAAAGCTTAAGCCTACTGCCATTTATCAAAGTAGGAACAAGCTCCCCGTTCAGTTTAATGAGCTGAACAGCACCTCCGTCTGTGACTTGCTGAATCTGATATGGCCTCAACCAATGTGTTTTGAACTTCCCTGGAAACTTAACAAACTTGCTGTTGTAAAGGAGCACTAGGTCTCCTATGTGAAAAATATTTCTCTTGATGTGCCTGTCATGCTAAGATTTTTCTCATTCCTTCTACACTTTTTGATGAAATCCTGTGATGAATCTGTCTTCTTCTAAGGCAAGTAGCTGTGCTAGTCTTTCATTCATCGTATCTGTATCAACCATCTCGGTAATTTGAGTAATTATTAAACTGGGAATAATATATTCCATAGGCATAACAGCCTCTTGTCCATACACCAAGATGAAAGGTGTGTGTCCTGTAAGTTTCTTGCATGTAGTCCTATAAGCCCATAACACAGCATTAACCCTGATGTCCCAATCATCTCTTTGGCTATTACAGATCTTAGTAAGAGCATTTTCTAGAATCTTGTTAGAATCCTCCACCGTACCATTACCTTGTGGGTGGTAGGGAGTGCTCTTATGATGTTGTATCTGAAATTCCTCCGTCAAGGCCTGAATAGTGCGATTCATAAAGTGTGTGCCTTGATCACTCATCAAAACTCTTGGACATCCAAATCTACTTATGATGTTTTCAAAAATGAATTGTGCAGCTGTAGTAGCATCACAATTCCTTACTGCTTTGGCCTCTGCCCACCTGGTGAGGTATTCTGTTCCTGTGATGATGTATCTCACACCAGTTCGTTTCCCTAGTGGGTTGA
This sequence comes from Pseudotsuga menziesii, assembly GCA_001517045.1. NCBI lineage: Eukaryota > Viridiplantae > Streptophyta > Pinopsida > Pinales > Pinaceae > Pseudotsuga > Pseudotsuga menziesii. The sequence goes on from LPNX010739453.1 coordinate 132,114, forward strand.
TAGGACCCACGAAATATATAGCCCACTTTTCAAATGCCTGTAGCGTAATCTGTGGTCACAGTGGCATTTCATCTCTCCACGAAGGTTTTCCTACCCTCTGGCAGATATTGTAGCATCTGCAAAACTCCTTAGTGTCTTTATGCAAAGTAGGCCACCATAATCCTGCAACTAAAATTATTTGAGCAGTCGACTTTCCTACGAAATGAATGTGCTTCTCTAATAATGGCCTCTTTCTCGTGTGGCATAACGCATTTGCGCAGGACTTCATCTGGACCAAACTTATATAAATGTCCTGCGATCAAAGTGAAATCTGTTGCTTTAACAACTAACTGTTTCTTTTGCTGCTTAGTAAACTCAACTGGTGCCCACCCTATAGGGAGAAAGTGAATAATATTTGCGTAATACTCATCTGCGATCTGGATAGAGAACAATTGCGCATCTGGAAAATTATCCTCTAGATTACTTGGTTCTTCTCCTAAGTCTATTCACGACAAATGATTAGGTCTGGCATTCAATCTTCCTGGTTTTACAATAATTTAAAAATCATACTCCTGAAATAGGAGTAACCATATGCAAATCCTTCCCCCTAATACTGGCTTATTGACCAAATACTTTAAAGCAGAATGGTCAGTGAACATCTTGAATGGGACACCCAATAGGTAGTACCTAAAATTCTGTAGAGCATACACCATAGCTAATCCTTCTCTTTCTGTAGCGGTGTAGTTATTTTCTGCGGTAGATAACTTTCTGCTTGAGTACGCGATAGGGTGATCGATACCCCCTTCTCATGGTTGTGTTAATACAATCCCCAGTGTGATGCCAGATGCATCCACATGTACATGAAATGGATTGTTCCAATCTGGAAATACTAAGATGGGTGCTGTAACCATCTTCTCTTTAAGAGTGTCTAAACTTTGCTGGCATTCCTCATTCCATAGGAATTTCGCTTCTTTCTTTAACAGCTTTTCCATAGGTGTTGTGATCTTTGCATAGCCTTTGGTGAATTTTCTATGATACCTTGTATGACCAAGCACTGTCCTCAATTGCTTGACTGAGTTGGGTGCTGGGAGATTTACAATGATGGTAATCTTTGCAGGATCTACCATCAAGCCTTGTCTGCAAACAATATGACCCAACAAAATACCAAATGGTGCACAGAATATACATTTCTTCAAGTTAAGAGAAATCTGATATTGCCTACATTTCTCTAACATGAGCCTTAAATATCCTATATGATTTTTGATTAATCCAAATACAGTCCAATCATCAAAATAGACTTCTAAGAATTTATGGATGTATTCCTCAAAGATAACAACTACTACTCTAGAAAAAATAGCTGGTGCATTTTTAAGACCAAAGGGCATTACCGTATACTAGAATGAGCCCCATTCTGTCATAAAGGTGGTCTTATGTCAATCATCTGGATGGATTCTTATCTAGTTATAGCCTGAAAAGCCATCAGTGAATGAGTAGATCTCTTGTCCTCCTACATTGTCTAAAACTTCATCAGTAAAAGGTGTCAGAAACGGGTCATGAAGCGATGCGTCATTGAGTTTGCGCAAATCGACACAAATCCTGATTTCTCCTTTAGTTTTATTTTCCTGCACAACCATGGGACTAACCCATTCGCTCTCTTCTACTGGCTCAATGATGCCTACTGCTAGCATCTTATTAATCTCATCTTTAACTTTTTCTTTATAATGAGGATTTAATCTGTATGGACACTACTTAACTGGCCTAGCATCCTCTTTCAAAGGTATCCTCATGACTCCCAAATATCCTACTATTCCCTTCATTTCTATAAAATCAGTGGGAAATAAGTCCTGATAGTCATGTAACAAATCTGCGATGTGTCCTACCATTTCATCATCCCAATAGTCTCTGATAGAGGAAAACTTTGGTTCTGTTTCTATGCCAATATTGATCTTTTTAATCTTAATAGGATTTGTCACAGCTGGAATCTCTAGCTTTGGTCCCTCAACTTCACGAGTCCCTTCTGACTCTAGAATGTTGATACTGCGGGGATTCGCATCCTCATCACCTGGCTCTTCTGCGAAGTTGTAACACTTTAGCACATGTTCTAACCGGATAGCCCAATCAGGATGAGCATACACTGGTAGGGTACAGTCATCAAATATCTTAGTCTTTATAATCTCTAGAGCCTGATCAATGCTTGGGTACTCAGATTCAAAAGTGAAAGTGAGTAGAAAGCTGTCTATCATACTTGGCCATGTAATCGTTCCTCTGCACAACTCTGTCTTAGTGTACCAGTTCCTTGGGACTGTGTCTAAAGTGTGAATGAATAGGTGAACCCATTCATCCTCTGGAATGTCCAACCGATTCTGTTCACAAATCTTAATATGTGACCTGGGGTCACTTTCTCCTATATATTTCTACTGGAAACGCTCCTTGTCATTAGAGAATCTGATCGCCATCAATCTCTTAAAATGATCCCATGATGTGATATTTTCTTTATGTGCATGCCACCATCTTGTAGGTGTGGCTCTTACTGCAAGGTCAATAGCTGCCATCCTCTGCTCATGAGGGATTTCCTACTCAAACTACTGTAAAAATTCATTAACATCCGCTAAGCCATCAAACAAAGGAATATCCTTAACCTCTATGCCAATCCATCGCAGTGACTTAGTCATAAATGCACATCTACGAGCTGAGACTTCGTAAATTCTATTCTGCCAATTTTCTAAACCAACATCTGAATCTGACACGCATGAGCTATCGCATCGCCAACTAATATTTCCTTCTGCGGTGGGGTTGATATAATCACTCTGGTTAGCAGTCATCTGATAGAATCTCTCCATATTACGCACCTCTTCCTCTGCTCTGATAGGTTCAATGTATCAAGGACCCTGAAAAGGATCCAACAGTGCGATGACTCGAATCTATTTATCCTCAAAGGTCATTTGTCTTTTCTTCAAATCGATAACAGCCATGTTATCAATTGCCCAATCAATACCTAATAAAGCTGGATACGGTCTTCTATCGCCAATAATTTCTATGACTTCAAAATCTACAAAGCTGCGAACTCCGTCAATATCAAATGGTACTTGCAGTAATCGACCCAGTGGCGATACCCTCTGCTGATTGGCTAGTCACAAATGGATAGGTGATCTGGCTAACTTAGGGCTACCCATCTGTTCCCGTGTCTATTTAGTAAGAACATTTACCTCTTATCCTAAATCTAGGATTGCCTCATCCATTTCAAACTCTCCAATTTGTGCTGTGAGTCTCATTTCTCTTCCCGTTCTTGTGTGTCCCATAATATTATGAACAGCACACTGTGTACTGCTCATGGAAGAAGACTGCTGATACTGATCTATGATGCGTTGAAGCTCTCCTATGGCTTTCTCATTTCTTACGAGTTTCAAGCAGCTTTGCAGGAAGGATTGTACACTTCCTGTCAACTCATCCTCTTCGCACCTTCCCGATGTGGTAGCCTGTGATGTCTACACAGGACTAATTCCACAAGGTTTTTGCTATGGTATACCCCTACGAGGCAATATCTGCGATCCTGCTGGTGTAGGGTCAGTAAAGAAAGTTTTATCTTGCTGAAATGTTTCTTTGTTCTTCTACAGGTCAAGTGGTGTAGATTTATCAGTTTCTTTACGCACCCACTTCGGACCTGTATTCTTTTTGGCATCCTGCGATGTCTTACTAGTAGAAGCACCACTGCGAGTCACAATATTGACTCTTGTTTCTGGTTCTTTCTGCTCAATAGCAACAAGCTGAATATTCTGGTTTACTGCTGGCTTAGGATCCTTAATCTTGGCTATCAAGATAGGACATTATTCTATAGTATCATCATAGGACTTGCAATACTTACATGTTCTAGTAGGGTTCTGACAATCTCTATCATAATGTCCTATGGCTCCACAGTTGTAACAAACAATCGGTCCATGGCCACGGCCAAAGCCTCCACCACGGCCTCGTCCTCTGAATCCTCCACCATGGCCATCACGAGTTGGTTCATGCTGTGGTCCTGCTGCTGGTCCTGATGTCTCTGGCTAGACTCTGTAGAAGTCATTTTTTCTCTCTATCATGAGATCATAAGATCTGAAATTATTTTCATCATGTCCTACTGACTTATGGAAGTTATAGTATAAATTATTAGGATTTTGTACATACTTCTAAAGTAAAGGGAATTCATGTGGTCTATTTCCTCTTGTTCTACAGATTTCACACCATGGCCCTTGAGTCTGTACTAAGGGGTTAGGAGCCCCACTTGCTAGATACTCAACAAATACTGGATAGTTATCTTTGGTATGGCCATGTCCTTTACACTTTGTACACCATAATTATTGTTCAACCTCTTTTCCTTTCTTAATCTCATGTAATTGTAAAGTGAGATTGGCTAACTGATTCTGTAAGTTTGTCATACCTGCACTAGTCTCAGCTAGGGGTGAAGCCTCTAGTTTCATTGCCATCTCCAATGCTTCATCCTGCATATGGAGTTTGTGTTGCATTAGTGGAAGTCTGATATGAGGGAGCAGTGCTATGATGAACCATTCCTTATGCTGCTCTGGCGCAAACTCAAAACTAACTTGGTCTATAAGAGCTTTAAATATCTGATCGAAATCCCATACTGACTCTGTGGGTAACTGTTTGATGTCTTTAAGTTCTGTGATACATTGTGACTTAGACTTGGGTTTCTTAAATTCCTTAAAGATTGTGGTCCTGACTTATACGAGTGTTGTAATCTACGTTGATGTATACTTCATATACCATGTTAAAGCTCTTTCTCTAAGTGTAGTAGCCAACTGGACAAGCTTAGTATTGTCATCCTGGATCCGTTTAATGGTCCATACAGCTTCACATAGGAACCAATGCTGTTCTGGGTCTTCCACCCCTGTACCACTAAAGGTAGGTAATTTCATGTCATCCCCCATTCTGTTTCTACAAGGTGGGTTCTGGTTTGTTGTGTTACTACCACTTGGCGGTGTAAATGTAGTATGTATTGTGTGTGAACTATGTTGTAATCTCACAGATCACATAAGGTTACCAATAATACATACTAAAACATATATATCTATAACTTAGAGACAGGAGACAAGAACAGATAAGGAAACAGATTATATTATTGTAATGAGTTCATACAAGGCAGAGAACTGAACTGAGTTCTTGTTTGGCTCAACAGCCTAATATATACAATTTACAAACAGTTACAAAATAACTACCTGTCGGTTCAGTGAACCGACATGACTTTTAGTTAGCCGACTTAATCTTCTAGTTTAGTCGGTCTTCGTTCAAGTCGACTTTGTTGACTTGCTCCTTTCTACATCTCCCCCATGAAAAAATGTTTCTTCGTCCCGAAGAAACAGGGAGGTACAAAATGATGTTTTGTCGAATGCTATTGTGGTGGACTATGCAAACAGATGGTTACTCTTTTCTAGATGCAGATCTCGACAATGGCCGGAGCTGTGATGGAAAGGTGATGCTGAAAATCCGTCCAACTCTGCAAATATTTCTAGATGTTGATCGTTAAGGTAGTTAAGCGTGACAGGACTGACATCTTTTCGAAGAGTGGGACTTCCGCGATCTTCTCCATGTTGGGGCCCAGGATCTGGTTCTGTTCTTCGGCTGTGTCGATGAGTCTTTTCATCTGTGGGCAGATGATGTCGAATTTCTCTAAGTTTGGAAGATCCTGTTACACCCACTGAGGTTCTTCCTGTTCCAGCTTCTGCAGCTTGTTGGTATCCAGCACTATTTGTTCTTCTATTTTCTGCCTGAGTGTTGCCTTGGTCGTCTTCCTTCCCTCCAAATCCTGAATTCCTTGACGAGTCTATTGTGTCTATTAATAGACTTTCCCATAGTGAGTAGGCCAGTCTCTTAAGACTTCTTCGGTAACGATAGACTCCTCCATGTGGTCCTGTAGCACTTTGTATGCCTTCGAGAAGGCAGTGTGCTGTTCCAGTAGCAGTCGGGCAGTCTCTTCCTTCTGCTCTTCCTTAGTCTCTTGGAGACGAGCCTGGACGGTCGATACCATGTTCTCGAAGAGCTAATAGGCTCTTTCCAACGGTCGATCTGTGTCGACTTCAATAGGGCCTGGTATCATAGACTGAGCTAGAGCCCTACATTTGCCGAGAAACTCGACCTGTTCTACATTTTTGTTCGAGAGCTCTTTAGTTTTTCGTGCGGTCCTTGTCTTTGCTTCCTTTGCCATAGTCTTGAGGAGTTGGCCGACTTCTGTGTCGGTCAACGAGCTTGCATCCCTTAAGCTGATCCGAAGGTTGGAGGTTTTGGTATGATGCTCTTTCTTTTTCTTGCGCTTTTGTGCCTCTGCCTCCTGGGTACCTGCAACAGTTGAAGGGGGGCCTGTGGTTGGTGGGGTTGAAGTCGATGGTTTTTATGGCTAGGGGGTTAGTATGACCACTTCTGGCTGTGAGGATGTGGTTGTTTGTGAAATATCTGGCTGGGAATCAGGGGGTGGCGAAGGTGGTGGGGATGATGATATCGGGGGTGAAGATGATGGCAGCGGTGGTGAAGAAGTGGGGGAATGGTCGGGGGTAATGGATTTGTCGAAAGTGGTTTGTAAACTTACGTCAGACAGTGGATCTATTTCAGGGTTAGTGGTGGGGAAGTCGGTCTGGGGTTGGGGGTGAATGTGTTCGATGGTAGACTTCCCATGGCCAATTATGTCACCTTCTTGGTCGGATCGAGTGAAGGTCGATGTAAGGTGTGCAATTACCTGGGGGTTTGTCCTGCCGCCGGTATAGAGAAGGGTCCTCGTGTGAATTTTCCGAGTCGACTGAAATAACTTAGGCAACGTCTCAAAGAAAGCTTTGAGTTCTATGTCTTTGTCAACTTTTTCTTTCACGGACTCCGGTATCCTGCTTTTGTATAAGTTGAGGGGACTGACCGACTGCTGTGCCGGTGCTTTCTCCTCGACTACTGGTGTCGGTGATGGAGGTGGGGGTGTCGACACAAGATCGATGACGTCTTCAGGTGTCGTCATTGTTTTGGATTTCTTGGGTCGACCTTCAGGGGCTCCTGCTTCAAGAAACCATTGAAACTGATTTTCCACTGAGACTTTGTTTGTAGCGGCATCTTCTACAATGTCAACGGCCGCAGCTACTAGCTCTTCTTCATCGTCAAACGATTCGACAATGATAAGCTTGCGCTTACCTTTGCCTTGTTGTACTTTTTGGGCTTTGAGTCTTTTTCTGGTAGCGGCAATCTCAGCGGCCAATTTCTTGATGATGCCTTTCGATAAAGAATATTCATGGTTGTCGGCCTCGATTTCACCTGTCGGTACCTAAGTTGGGGCGACACTTGCGGGAGCCGGAGGGGTTTCTTGTTGTTGTGGCTGTGGTTCTGTCGGCTGTGGGTCAACTCTAGTTGGAGGCTTGATGGTGATTTGTACCCGACCAATGGGCTCGAACGGGGTGTCCTCCGACACAAATGTACTTATGTAGAGGTTGAGCTCGTAGTCTTCCTCTTTCTCCTGGTCGGTGAGTGGTTCCTTTATTGAAAAGTAGACCTGTTTGGCTGCCTCAGGCACTGGTATTTTGGTCTTCACCTGGCGTGTCAACTTTCTGGAAGATTTGATCGGAAGTCGGGTAGTAATTGAGGGCGACGGCCTTGGGGTCTTTGCCCTGCATATACCCGACCGCTGTATGGTCGATCTCCAACTATATGTGAGAATTTGCCGGTAGATTGTGTCAGATGTTTTGAGGAACCCACCATCTGGTCGTGTGAAGCTTTAACTGTTGGAACCAGTTTTCCAGAAATATTTTTCCTTGCGCCAGCTCATGCGGGGTTCCTTTCTGAGAGAAGGGTTTGAACCTATTCATGTGGAATTTTGTCGGTTCCCAGAAGACTAGACTTCCTTCCAGACAGATGTGGTACATAACGATCCAAAGGATTAGGGAGGGGAACTAGATGATTCCTCCCATCTCTTGGCAGCGTTCGCAGATGGTTTTGATCATGTCGGCGACATAATCTCCCCATCTGTAGATTCGACCGTCGGTGGCAATTGTGTCGACGGCCTCCAGTATTTCCAATTTGAGGTCGCTACTTCGACCGGCTAAGGTAAGTGTGATGGCGATGATTTTGGCCACAATCTGTGGCGTCCGGGTTGCAATCTGTCTGATCATCAATCCTTTGGAATTTTTCTCGGACGGTGATCCCGTAAGCTCTTGGAACAATACTTCCTTGATTCCGATTGGTACAGGGTTCCCTTGGTTAGACATGCCAGTTAGCTTGGATATGATATCTCCGGTAATGTCGATAAGTCGGTCGAAGTAGAACCAAACGTTGTGGTATCGACTGATGATAAACTTGACGGCAACTTCTTTTGTCCCACCAAAGCTTTCCATCAGGAGTGCATTGGGATAGTTGAAGATGGTGCTCCGTCGGACTTTTTCGGCCGCTTGGGTCATATTCTTGTCAACGAAGGCCCACTCTTGGATCTCGAACCAGAGTTTCTGCCATTGGCCCTCCTATACTTTGGAATTTTTGATATGCTTTAGTCGGCGGATCAAGGGTGTATCCTCAGCCTATAGCTCTTTCACCTTGGTCGCTGCTCTGGTCTGCTTGGGGGCCGTTCTGTCGTTTTGGTCGGGGTTACTATAGGTTTCTGGGTTTTTAGTCGACTGAATGTGCAAGTGCTTTGTATGTAAACGGTGTGGTGAATGAACCTTCGACAGTCCCGTATTTATAGGCGATGGTGTGGCTGTGTGTGGGAATGGATGTATTAATGGCGGACTTGACGGTCCAGCTACAATACACGAGTGTGGAGTAAAGGTGAATTGATTTCGGCGCTCGAGGTCATAAATACGAGATGGGACTCTCGAGGTCGTCAGCCGGTGTCGGTGCTGAGAATGGTCGACCGGACTGGTCGATGAAGATGGTCGGAGGTGATGATGTCAGTTGTCGAAGTAGTGAGTTCCTGTCATGTTTTGTTGTGTCGGGTGTATTACTTTGTTTTTGGAATTTTTAGATTTTTATGGGTTTGGATTGACGGTTAAGGTCGTTATATGATTTTTTTTTTTCCAGTTTTTGTAACGTTTGAGTCGGGCTCCATTAACGAGCTTCCGAAATAATAGGCCCTGCAATGTTTTTAGTCGGAATGAACCATTGGGGTGTATCTCTTCGACAAGGTAAGGTCCCATCCATTCTGTGCGGATTTTCTTGGGTTTTCCTTTGACTCGACTATTATAGAGTAATGCAAGGTCTCCTACTGACAGGTTTTTGTTTTTGATGTTGCGGTCGTGCCATGCTTTCTACTGTTGCTTTTGAATTTCTTGGTGTTGCATTGCTATGAGTCTGTGTTATTCCAGCTTGCTGAGTTGAAAGAGTCAGTCATTTCTTGCATGTTTGACATCGACATGTAGTAGTTGTGCAATAATAGGTGTCTACTGTCGGAAATGTAGGGGGACGACTGCTTATTTCCCATAGACGAGTCAAAAGGGGGTTTGGTCGGTCGACCGTTTATAGGCTGTCCTATATGCCCAGAGGACTGCAGGGATTTTCTCGTCCCAGTCATATTTGTCAATACTGCGTATTTTGGTTAACCCTTTTGTCAATGTTTTGCTGAAAGCTTCAATCGTGCCATTCGACTGAGGGTGATATGCGGTGCTTCGTCGGTGGTCGATGTGAAATTGGTCGGTCAAATTTTTGATTGTTTTGTTGATAAAGTGTGATCCTTGGTCGCTGATTAATGTGAGTGGGCATCCGAATCTAGTGATGATGTTTTCATAGATAAACTTAGAAGATACCTCACTTGAACATGTATCGATGCGTTCAACTTCTTCCCATTTAGTGACATATTCTACTGCCGTGATAATATATCTTGCACCTGATCATTTGGCTGGGATAGGAAATGGTCCTATGAAGTCTATAGCCCAGATTTCAAATGTGAGACTAGGGTTTACAGATATCAAGGGCATTTCTGTTTTCGGCAGAGGTCGTCCAAGCCGTTGACATCTGTCAAATCAAGTAACAAAGTTTTTGCAATCTCTGTGGAGTGTCGGCCACCATAATCCGGACTGTTGGATTTTTCTTGCAGTTGTATCCGCTTGAAAATGTCCTCCTGCAGGTCCATAGTGTGCTTCATGCATGATTTGGTCTCTCTCATGGTCGAGTACACACCTTCTGAGAATGTTGTCTAACCCCATTTTGTATAGAAATCCATTGATGAGGCTGTAAGGTGCATCCTTCATAGCTAAGATTTGTTTTTTCTTAGTGTTCAAACCTTCTGATGCTTGACCCATTTCTAAGAACTGAGCTATTTCTTCGAGTTCTTCTGGCACCGCTTCTATGCAAAATAAATGTGCGTCCGGCAAGTCGTCTTCGACTCCGGTCAGTTCCTCTCCTGTGTCTATGCGGGATAGATGGTCGGGCCCAACATTTAGTTTTCCTGATCGGACAACGACTTCAAACTCGAATTCTTGAAAGAGAAGTAGCCAGCGACAAATTCTCCCATGATGAAGTGGTTTATTGACAAGGTACTTCAAGGCTTGATGGTTGGTATAAAATTTGAAGGGGTTGGCTAGAAGTTAATGACGATACTTTTGAAGGGAAAATACCATACCTAGGGCTTCCCTTTCGGTGGTCGAATAGTTCCTTTCAGCCTTATTTAATTTTTGACTACTGTAAACTATAGGGTAATCCATACCATCATCCCCTGGTTGAGTCAGGATGGTTCCGATTGCGATTCTTGATGTATCAATATGCACGTGAAATTTGGTCGACCAGTTTGGGAATTTGAGTATGGGAGCTTCGACCAGTTTTCTTTTCAGTTTGTCCAAGGAGATTTGGCATTCCTCTGTCCACTTAAACTCTTGATCTTCCTTTAGTAGTTCTTCTAGAGGATAGGTCATATATGAATAGTGTCTTATGAACTTTCTATAATAGCTTGTATGGCCAAGTAACACCCGAACTTGTTTAGGGTTTATTGGTGGTTTCAGGTCGAGGATGATTTTAATCTTGGAAAAGTCGACCTTGATACCATCTTTATAGACAATATGCCCTAAGAGTATGCCTATGGGAGTCATAAAGATACATTTCTTAATGTTCAGGGAGAGTTGAATCTGTCGACATCTCTCCAGCATAAGTCGGAGCCATTTGCAGTGATCTTTTAAGGTGGAGTATATGGTCCAGTCGTCGAAGTATACTGCCATGGTCTTATATATATATTCTTGGAAGGTCTTGACAACAATTCAGGAAAATACTATAGGGGCATTCTTTAGCCCAAAAGTCATAACTCTGTAAGCAAAGGAACCAAATTCATAGACAAATGTTGTCTTCTTTTGATCTTCTTTTACTATGGGTACTTGGTTGTATCCTAAGAATCCATATGTGAATGAGTAGCATTCATGACCTGCAACTTCATTCAAGATTTCATCAGCATAGGGGGTTGGGAATGGATCTATTAATGTTACTTTGTTGAGCTCCCTAAAGTTGACAAAAATTCTTAGCCTTGTCGAGTCATGTTTCTTGGGCTGTACGACCATGGGACTTGCCCATTCAGACTAGTCGATAGGGTAAATGATCCCTGCTGCTAACATGTTGTCGATTTCCTTTTTAACTATTTCCTTGTACTTGTGAGCTAGTTTATAAGGTCATTTCTTGATAGGTTGGACATCAGGTTTAGTATCTATTTTCATTTCTCCCATTTCATGTACTAAGCCTTTTAAGTATTTATAGTCCCTTGCAAAGAAATCTTGGAATTCTCCAAGTAAGTTCACTATTTCGGTGGTCTGTTGTTTGTTCCAGTACTCACCAATCTTACCTATTTTTGGTTGGTCGACATTTGAAATGTCGACCTTTTTAGTTTTCACTTTGGCATCTAGCCACTCTGGTGATTTAGCTTCATTAATCGATCGACTTCCTTCTTTGAACTGTGAGAATGAAGCAGAAAATTCGGCTGTAGTCATTCTATCAAGATCTGGTTTGTCGGTGGTCTCGACTTTCAGGATTGAATGGATAGGTTTTGTTGTTTCAATACGGTCGGTTTTCCATCTGAAGATCTTTCCTTCTGTGTGTTCATTTTCGAAGTGTAAACGGGTCTCCTGTGGTATGGATTCGGTTTGTATATTGTTACAGTCCTTGATCTGTCGGTGGTTCTGGGAGGGTTGTTTTTTGGTCGGTTGGAGAAATTATTTGATTTGCTGTGCTATCTCGCCCAGTTGTTCATTTTGAGGTATGAACTGGAAGTCTTTGATAAAAGTTTCCTTGAGTTCATGCCAAAATAAGGTTTCTCCTCTAGCTTCATCCATCTTATATCATTTATTGGGTAAGTCGTCTAGGGTTGAAGGGAACAAATGGGGCCAGGCTCGCTCATCTTTGTAGCCAAGTATTCTCCACTCCATTTCAAAAGTCTTAATGTGTTCTTCTGGGTTTTGACCTTGGGTAAAGATAGGGATTTGGGATTCCTGGGTTAACTTTTTCCCACCAAACCATTCGACAAAGAAAGTCAAAGCAGTTGTCCAGGTCTGTAGTTTTGTCTGATGGGTATCCCACCATCTAGCTGCTTGACCTGTAAACATTTCGACTAAGCTTTGAAGTGGAACATGTTCTCCAATATTTTTAGATACTTGTTCGACGTGTAGGACTGGGGATTCCCTTTCCTTATACCTAGGTAGTTGTGTAGTGTTTAAGTTGGTTGGTTGCAAGGTAGGGCATTCCCTTACTTTCTTTTCAAATATTTTGGGAATAATGGATACTATGAAGCACTGTCAGGTGGGTTTTTTTTGTACTTTTTGTATAGTCCAGCACCCTCTTGCTTGTGTTTCGTAATTTTCCATCTCCCAGTCGTATAGTTCAGCATCTGAGTTATAACCAATTGAGTCTTGGTTACCTAAGTAAAGTTCTCCATGGATGTTTGTCTCTGTGTAGTGCGTATTGTTGTGGATCTGGTAAAGTTGTCTGACATCGACTTCCTCATCGATAGGTTTTGTCCAAGGTTCTCCTTGGGATGGATGAATGGGTACAATGACTTTGTGACCATTTCCTTTTAGCTTGATTCGTTCCTTGTCTAAGGATATGGAGGCTTTCATCTTCTGTCCCCAAGGTCGACCGACAAGCACGGGGAATGAACTAGATCCCTCTTTTGGGTCAATAATTTCAAAATCAACCTTGGTTGAAATTCCTTTAATGGTCGTGTCGACGTTTTTCCAAACCCAAATGGGTTCAATGAGGCCTTGGTCGGTGAGTTTTAGGTAAATACCTGACTCGTAGAGTCGAGGTATTCCCATATTTTCCCATGTATCCCAGGTCATGATATTTACCTGGGACCCGAAGTCGAGCACTACTTGTTGGACATGGTAACCTTCGATTTCCAGGTCGACAAGTGGGTCGACATCATTTTTGTCTTTTTGGTTGAGGCTGTAGATGCTCTTAATTTGTTTTTTGAGGTTAGTACTTTTTATTTGATGCAATAAATCAATGAACTAGGCTACGGATTTGTCTATTTGAGTGAGAGAGATTAATTGCTGTATTTTGTTAGGTCGACTACTAACGAGGTCTTCTTCTTGTGCCATGTCGTGAAATATGTGGGTTGCCTCTTGATATGTGTGTTTTTGCTTTATAGGGTCGGGATAAACATTTGTGTCTTTAATCTTGCTAATTTGGGGGTTATCAGACCCTGTTTTTGTGCCTTGTCAAGTAACAATATGTAAATTCTTAGTAGTTAGTACATCATGCTTTTGTACACAATACAAGACATTAACATTTTTCTTCGTATTGATTTTCTCTAACATAGTAGGACAATCCTCAAGGGAGTGACCGCCTACTCCACAGTGTGTACAAAATTTAAGGTCAGTTCTATCCTTGTACAGACAATCTGCATACCGGTGAACTTCTTTGTAGCATGTGAAGCACTGGGTGGGTCGACGCGTTCGTATGTCACGATTCCTAGGGAATCAACCTCTTCCTCCATAACCCTGAAGTCGGTTTTCGTACTGGCGCTCATATCGCCGGCCATCATATCTTTGTCTATTCTGGTTGTTTGTATTTTTTTACTCGTTGTTTTGCGCTACTGCATTCATTTGATAGACCGCCTGATAGTTCTGTCGGTTCTTCAGGTTTAATTGACAGTCGGCCGTGTTGTGACTTTTGGTCTCACAGATGGCGCACCAGGAAGCCTTTCCGTTCTTCATGTTAAATGGACAATCTTTCGTAGAATGATCTCCGTGTTCCTGGAAAATGTCGCAAAATGATTTGGTTTGTACAAAGCGGACATCTTGTCAACTATACTCTTGTCGACAGTTATCTTTCGAGTGCCCAGCCGTTGAGGATTTGGTACACCAGATTTCCTGATTCTTGAGGGTGAGTTCCTTCAAAGACTTCTGCACGTTCTCGAGATGTTCCTCTAATCTGTGGTCTGTAGGGTAAGCAGGTATGTCTTCGTCCATCTCGACCTGCAGAGCTTTTGTTAGCGCATCTTCATACGTTTTGAATGTCTCCAGACTGATATGTCGACGTACTTTCTGCGATAATCATACAAGGAACCATTGAATTAGTAACTGTTCATCAATAACATAATCTAGCTGGCTTAGTAGGTCCTTCCAATGTCTGTCATAGTTGCGGACTGTCTCCCCTGGATTTTGTGACGTAGTCTTAAGCGTTTTGGTGGCTAGGTGCTTGGCATCCGGGGTTTTGAAGAATGATAAGAACTACACTTTAATATCGGATTTCATCGCTCTGGGTTTCCTTTCTGAAAAGGTCATGTACCATGTCAAGGCCCTTTTCCTTAAGGCTCTGACAAATTGTGCCATTTTTCGGTCTTCATCTGTTACCTGGTTTGCTTCCCAGGTTGACTCGCAGATGGACCAATGTCATCTGGGGTATTCATCTCCCTCATAGAGAGGAATGTGAGCCGATCCATGACCCATGTCTGAATCACTTTCACTGCTCTCAGAAGTTGGTGGAGGTGGAGGTTGGGGTGGTGGTGAAAGTGGTGGGGTTATTGATGTAGTTGGGCCTGTGGAATTCTGGTCGACGGAACTTGAGCTATCATCGGTCGTCGAGTCGTCGTCGACTTGTAGTCGGTTGATGTCGACTTCGGATGTCGATGGTCCACTGCAACTTGGTGTTTGCAGTTCTACTTGTTCGATTTCTTCTAAAGCTGTATTTGGCAGGGGGGGTTCTCCTTCATGTGTCGGTAAGAGCAAGTGGATACTCTGGAGGGAGGGTGCCGCCTGAAATGTCACCCAGTTTCCTTTGAGCGGTCGACGTATAATAAGGTGTCAACCCGTGTACATTTTATCGCCTAGTCGGCTCCATATACTGAAGTCACCAGCTCGTAGTCGGAGGTCATCTTTGACAATAGTCTGTATTCCAGTACGCGGATTTGTTGGGGAAATGGTTATCCCGTCGTTGGGAGCTGTTATTTGGAGAGATTCTGGCTGCTCTATCCACACTTCTTCCTCCTTAGGGGATACCTATTGCTCTACGCCCTCTTCCTATCGGTCATGACCCGACTCTGGCGGATTCTCTTCACGGTCATTCTCCCTAGGGTTTTTTCCACTGTGCAACCCTACGGCTCTTTCATGTCTTGCTTCCCTTCTCTTCTGTCGTTCATCCCTTTCTTGTTTCTAAATGTCCAACATAATTTTGTACAATACTATTTTCTTGAGGTCCTCTTTAGTCAAATTTTCATTACTGGTGACGGTTATCAGGTTTAGGACGACTATGATCCGCTATACTCTACCTCCGACATATGACTAGCTAACCCCCATAGCCTACCCGACGTTTTTAGAAAGCCCGGGTAGTTCGATTTATTTGCTCAGGAAGTATTCCCATTAGAGGAAATTTCAAATCAAAATGGGCATCCTAAAATGAACTAATAAAATAATAGTTAAAATAATAAAATAATATTTATTAATTTTGGAGGAAGAAAAGAAAAAAACTACTTTTTTGTTTGTATTTTTGACATATCTCCCTGTGTTTTTACTCAAATTTCGATCGGGAGAGCTCGTTGGATGCAGAATTAAATTCCGCATCCAACGAGTACCCACTTGGCATACTTTTGATGGACCCCTCTACCCCAAAAACAAGAAATACCTGAAAAAATGGAATGATGACATCATCATTCTGTTTTTTCAAGTATTTCTTGTTTTTGGGGTAGCGGGGTCCGTCAAAAGTATGCCGAGTGGGTACTTGTTGGATGTGGAATTTAATTCCGCATCCAACGAGCTCTCCTGATCAAAATTTGAGTGAAAACACAGGGAGATATGTCAAAAATACAAACAAAAAACGTAGTTTTTTTAATGATACCTATCCCTAATTTTTTATTAAAAAAGTGGTTAAGACCTATACGGTATTTCAAATTTAAATCAATTTCATTGGCTAACACATGATGACATGGAATTTGAATAAAAGTTAAAAGGCCCATTTTGAGTTGAAATTTCCTCTAATGCACTCCCTTTTTGCAATGAATTTCTCCCACTTCCTCTGCTTCTCTTCCCAGTTGGTATTTGATGGTTGTTCGCACAGCGGTGGATGAGGTTCAACGATGTGTCCTGCTCCGTTCTCTATCAAGAATTTGAACAGCAAGGTCTATAGGGAACACAAAAATTGTTCGGTGAAGTCTGTGTAAAAATTTTCTTTGACAGTTTCCACAGAAGTTCTGTCTTCGACTGCTTGCTCCTCACAGAAGTCATCGGTGATTTTCTCAAACCACTCCGACAAATTTTTTCAGCCTCCTCAGATCAGTTTTTTTAGCAACTGGTGTTCTTTAGTTTCGTCCAGCTTTCTCATCCAGAAGTTGCTTCAAGAGTTGTGGCACTGATTCGACAAATTTTTCATGCGTCTCTGTAAAAAATATTGCTTTGGCTTCAGCGACTGTTAATATGTTCCTTCTTGCGTAATTTTGCAAGTAGTTCACAATTTTACGGTCCCACCAGTCCTTAATCTCCTGTTCTTGTATCATATGTGAGCATATATTTCAGACATGTAGTCCCGGCAACGGAACCAATGTTGTAATCTCACAGATCACATAAGGTTACCAATAATACATACTAAAACATATATATCTATAACTCAGAGATAGGAGACAAGAACAGATAGGGAAACAGATTATATTATTGTAATGAGTTCATACAAGGAAGAGAACTGAATTGAGTTCTCGTTTGGCTCAACAGCCTAATATATACAATTTACAAACAGTTACAAAATAACTACCTGTCGGTTCGGTGAACCGACACGACTTTTAGTTAGCCGACTTAATCTTCTAGTTTAGTCGGCCGACCGACTTAGTCGGCTGATCGACTAAGTCAGCCTATCGACTTAGTCGGTTGATCAACTAAGTCAGTCTTCGTTCAAGTCAACTTTTTCAACTTGCTCCTTTCTACAAACTACTAGATGGAGTTCCTGCGTGATTATTCTGAGTCCCGGTCGGTTTCTGTGTGGTATAAGGGTGGTAAGGGATACCCCCTGCTGTTCTTTCTCTATTACTTTGACTATGTTCTCTAGTACTGTTTGAACTATCTTCAAAGAAGTAAGATCTGAAATCTACTTTATATCTTTTACCGCTATGTGTACATCCAATTTCTTCAGAGTCACTCTCAAACTCTTGTGACATTACACTTACTTAACTTATTCATCTGAGGATATATCCAGTACTCCTTTTTCATACAATAACATATTAAGGAATAAATTCAAAGAGTTCAAGTACTTACCACGATATCCCTTGAAGAAGTACCTCTCTGCTTCGCTGAAACTCTTTCTTTGATCAACTGCAAACTCTGTAATGAAACCTTCCAGCAAACTCGCAAGCCAGAAGTCTACTGCCCGTGAAATGGGATTATTTACACTCTTCACGATGTGAATCAGCTCTGGTGTCCAGACAATGTTCCTTTTCTTCTTGAATACATGCTTATCAGTCAACTTTGACAACCAATCGTACAACTCATTTGCATAGGTCGCAAAAAATATCTCATGCAGGTCTGTGAAGATATGTTTCTATAGCCAGTCCTCTGTACTAAGCCTAGGACTCTTGTTTTCTTTCGCAGCAAATTCTCTTTCCTTAGACTCAACCCACTGGTTGAGTTCTTCTTTAGTATGATGCCAACAGAACATCAGCTCTTCAATTTGTTCAAAACTGGCATCGGAACCATTTGTTGGTCCTCTGGGTGCAGACACAGGTTTACTTTATTGTACTAACAAAACCCCTAGCTCACTCACCCTTTTGGAGACAGACCACGGAACGGCCTGAAGTCTCACCCGAGGTGATCCTAGATGGGGTGGATGAAGAATCAAGTTTCCTCAACTAGGTTCTGTAGCATCCTAGATTCTCTTGACCCTACTTAACCAGCTGAATCTCTCTGCACGGGATATTTCTCTCCTCCTAGCTGACTCTGCTATGGGACCAACTCTTATCGCATCGCAGCTTCTAGGATGGTGCGCAAACTTACTCTTCTTCTTAACTCTTAACCTGCGGTATCTCACACCACAGCTCCTCCGACAGTGCGATATCACCTTTCTATGCCGCGGTATTTCCTACAGTAAGACTTAATATGCTCATCAACTCTCAAGTTCCAGAGGCTTCCTCTCTGGGTATAATAGCTCAGTTAACCTTCATCAAGGTGTTAAACAACTTCGCTTAAGCTTCTACAGTTTAACATGCTTAACACCAATAACAATCAACTCGCTGAACTAAATATATAGAAGTCGCTTAACATTGTAGCTGCTACTGTCATGTATCAAGCACTGATAAACTCATATGCAGAATACTTAACACATTCAACTCAAATTTAACCTTCTATGTTATTATAAACTAAAGGATAGCATACATGCATTCATTAACTGATAAGCAAAGTTCATGTAACGAATAACCGATAGCAAATAAGCACGGCACAATCACATGAAATAGTCACACAACACACGGATTTTATGTGGTTCACTTCCAGGGAGGAAGCTACGTCCACAGGAACTGTGTTTCTATTATATCTTGAGAGAGTACACACAGTTTCACTGCAACCTCTTATGGAGCTCAAGATCTTCTGGGAAACTCCACACACTCAGTTGGGAGCCCTTCTCTCTTAGATCTCTTCTCTTCCTATTATGCTTTCTTCTTACAATATATCCTCTCGCTCTCTCTCAATCCCTGCGGATTGTTACATTCATGCTCAAGGAGTTGGATACTGGTTACAGTAAGATAACTGCAGCTTTAACAATAGAACTAGATCTCAACTCTTTCTCAATATCTTACACAACAGACGACCAACTAACTAGCTAGCTATCTATCTCTCTAACTATCTCTCTGGCAAGCTATCTTTTTCTATCTGTCTAACCCTTCATAATACAGAATACATGCTTAAATAGGTTTCCCGAGGGTCTCACCGTGATACAAAACTATGGGCCTATCCCAACAGTAACCCAAAACCCTAATTGTGACAGTTGGCCTATCTATACTTTGAACTACCGCTTACTGGTCACACTGCAGCTTTCTGCAGTCTTCCACGCTTTTCAGCGCTGATCATGGGTATGGGCGCCGCTTCCTCGATTTCTCCCCTTCTATCCTTTGTCTTTAATACCTCAACCCTTTGCTACTTCTCCATTCATGAGGGTAGCTGAGCCCTCCTATCGTCACCGCTGCCTTAAATGCAGTGGTTGAGCTCTCTTCTCGGCCACTTTAGGCACTATTTCCTTTTACTTTCTTGTTTCGATATAGCATATTTTCCTATAGTTTTGGGGCCCTGCTCCAAGAAGAATCATAACCATAACGAAATTCCAATTCAGAGCCATGTTTCGATCCAGAGCCAGAATACAAATCAGAATCAACCTATGAATCCACCACTGAACCAGAACTAAGGACTAACGGTTCCTACAATCTTAATGGAACCCGCGACAGAGGATTCTAACATTGTAGTAATTACTTGTGGAGGTGAGATGGTGGGAGAAGATATTCCACATATATAAATTCGATTGGATGGGAAAAAGAAGGTGCACTTCAACATCGATGTTGAGAAAGAAACATTCTTTGAAGCACACGATCTGATCTGAAGGAATCCTAGTAATTCGCCTATTTATGAAATTCCCACTGCTTTTGATTCTTCGTTGGAGGAAGGACCATCATGGAAACATGATACCTTGCATAAATTCTTTGAAATATGCATGTCACTGGAAAGATACCCCGATGCGCTCACTGAGATCGAGAACTTATTGCATCGAACGATGAAGGGAAAGAAGGATTTCACGGTGAGTTTTTGAAAAAATTCTATAATTTATTTGAGTTGTCTCATTAGATCTCTTCTATTTTCTTGACTTCTTCTACCTGTTTGTTCAGAGAAAAGATATTATCCTCCATCTGTCCTTTTGAATTCTTGTCGCCCTCATAGGATTTTTTCAATTGATCTTTTAGTACATGATTCTCCTTTCTAAGTTCTGAGAACTCCTTTTCAAATTCAAAATTCGTTAGACATACCTTCTGTAACACTAACTTCAAGGATTTGATTTCAAGTTCTTGTTTCCTTCTTAACTTCTCTTCCAATATTTCTTTAGTCTTGTAGTTACTTATCTCATTGTCTTTGTCTTCTAGCTTGCATATCAATTATTTCTCCATATCTTCTAACAGTATTTTGAGCTTGACAAATTCTTCTGATTGATTTTCAATTTATGTAGCTTAATTCTCAAGTTTATCTTTCAAAGAGTTGGATATGGCTTAATTTTGATTCCAGTAGCTTCTTTGACTTGGAGTTTTAGATCGATTATGGTATGTGTGTCCTTCTCAGATTCTTCTTGATTCCTCTTCTCATATTTGTCCAATTTCTATTGCAATACCGCGTTCTGTTCAAAAATATTTTTCACTTCTTGCAAAACATTAGCAATTTCATTGTCTATCATAGTATCTATTAAATTTCTATCACAATTCAGAGCGCAAGGATTTTCATCACAATATGAAGTATTGCATTACAAAAAATGGCTCTTTTCTTCTATACCTGGTAAACATAACTCTTTAAAAGCATTACAAACAAAGTGTCCAGGGGACTTACCTTCATACTTACCTGGATATTGTACTCACCTTTTCATGGGAATGTCTTTTGCTTCTTTTTCTTCATCTGAGTTCAGCTGATGTATTTTGAACGACAATTCTTCAACTAAGTTGCGCTTTCCTATTTTCTCCTTTTGGAGATCTGCTATATCTTCAAGCATAACCTTTTCTTTGTGTTCTTCATCTGAGTAGAGTTGTTCTAATCTAAGCCATAGTTCCTTAGTTAAGCTGCACTTCCCTATCTTATTCTTTTGTATATTTGTTAGGCCATCAAGGATGGATTCCATAGCCATAGAATTATTTCTCTTTGCTTCCTTCTAGGTTGTTGTTTTCACTTTCTTACGGGGAGTATATCTAGTAAGAACTGATTTCCATATACCAATTCCTTCTACCTCAAGATAAACCTACATTCTTCTTTTCAAGATGAAATAGTTTTTTCCACAAAAAAATAGTACTCCATCCATTGAGAACCCCATTGTGTGTCAAGGAGAACCCCATCGTGTGTCAAGGAACTACTTCAAGTTGGTAAGGATTTATTATGAAGACCCTCTCTGATACCAATTTTTGGACACACCAAGAAAACAGAGAGGGGGTAGGGGTGAATCAGTGTGCATAACTTTTATTAGTTTTTCAATTTTAGCAATAAACAACTTATTCAATATTATGTATTATCACATTATCATTATTTCATCGTCAACATTATTATCATCACCATATCATCATCACATAAGAAGCATAGAATGATACACATTGCACCAAATTTTACGTGGAAACCCAAGTCCTAGGGGAAAACCATGGAATCCTTTATAATAATAATTATCTAGCAACAACTATAAGGAGGAAACAACCCCCTTATTCCAATGACTTAAATTCTCTATCTCCAATTGGAAGGAAGCTACAACCCCCTTTCCTTACACCATCATGCCACCCTGATATGAATAAATTGTTCAAGCATGACCTTGCTGATCCTATGGACCTGCTAATCAACACATGTACTACACTACACAATGAATGTCATTGATCACTACACAACAATTGTATCACACTGCTCAACCACTACCACTACTAACCAATGCTCATCAACCTATACAATTGACCTGTCCAATAAATTTGTTTCTCACATCATCTGACTCAGTCAATACAAGTCTTACCAGTTGCATACCAAACTATTTCCACCTGAGTCAAACCAACTTCTCATACAACTCATCCAGTCTCAGTCGAAACAACTACACATAAGCAAACTTGTGCCAATCCTTCTCAATTGAACCAACATGTACCAAGTTGCTTGTGTACCTGTTCCAAATCAATCATATACTTGTGTTAATATAATCAATTTCTATTAAAATAAATCAACCCTTCTTACTTGGACTAGTTCATCAAGTAAGAGATGCATTTGAGCAACCAAGAGACTTCACATATGGTCAACCAAACTCTGTCCAATCACACTCAACTCAATAACACCACAAACAACCTCAATCATAGTCAATGAATACTTGGAAGTTAAACATGATATACCTCAACCAACTAATCTCAACCAAGAAGATAAAATACTTAACCAACTATGTCAAACTCAGTCAATCTCATAAAATCTTAGACACAAAATGAATTTTCACTCCACTCAAATCAAGTCAACAAATCAAGAAAATATCAAGAAAATAGTCACTTGCAATACTATCAAAGGTTGTCATTAATAGTTAATAACAATCCAACTCCACTTAGGTCAAAGACACAATAATCAACACTTGTCAAACTAGTTTTCAAATAAAACACTTTGGTTGATCAAAGAAATCACTCTCAAGATCTATTAATTACATTTCAACTTCTCATTCAATACTACACTATACAACATCCAATATAAACATAAAAATCTATGCCAACAACATCCAAGATAATCGTCAAGGTCTATATAAATATCACATCAATATATATTCCAAGATAACTATCACCATAGCCTCCATAGCATATTCAATGACTTCAAAGAGATATACCAATATATAGGCTCACACACTAAGATCAAAGAGGAACTATATCCTTGAGAGACATGTTCCATAATAAGAGAAACCCAAAAGCATGAACCATACCCTTTTGAATATTAGAAGATGAAGAAATAATAGACAAACAAAAATAAACTCTATATCATGTCCTCACATAGCCCTCTTAACAAGATTTCCAACAATCCAAGAATGTTTTTAGGGAATAATACACCTTATTACCATAGTATTATATCTTAGACACATTTCATTTTCATTCATGCAGTGATTCCATGGTTTATACTTAGGGAAATTGGTCATTTACTCATAGTTGAGGCACTCTTGGTTGATAATTCTGCATAGTTAAGGTTCTCCAGGTTGATCATTCTGATAGCCCAAGTTCCCAAATTGATTACATTCAACAAGAATATTCCCCCCATCCCCAATTTTAGGGACTTGTTTGACTTGAGGCGCTAGTTCTTGGTTTAGGTGGTTTTTCGCCTCCCTTGGGAATTTATTTCCCTCATAGAGCCACTTTTGCTCATTCAAATCTTCATCCATGGCTGTCATACCTCCATTTTTGTTCCATCATTCCTTTCCCACGTTCACACATGCATTTGTGACCATTTGAGATGATTAAGAAGCTCATTTTTCCACCTAGGGGGGTTTGAGGGTCAAATATTGAGATGACACTTGTAAGCATCCAGATCACCTCCAAGGACTCACAATTTTTCCCTATTGTACTATATACTTGTTCCAAAAATAGTTACATGTTGCACTGTCATAATAATATATGTTATTGACCTCATGTGTGTATGCAATTTTCACTCTTTTAGTTATTTTGTGCATGTTTTGTAAACAATATCGAATTGTCAAAGTTTCTTTGGATCCTAGATCTAGGTGTGAATCAATTCTCACATGGTATTAGATCTCTTTGGAGCTTCAAATAAAATCCATAATTTTTGAGTTGTTATTAGATGGATTCTCCAGATAGATTTGAGTGTTTTTCATTGTAGGTACATTCAACAATTTGTCACCAAGAGCACAAGAAGAAATGGAGAAGGCCCATGTTTTTTTGATCCCATTCAACTATTTTGAATGGAATACTAATATGGTGATGTTGTTGAGGTTGAAAGGCATGTATAGGGTCACCATGGGGACAGAGGTTGAGCCAAACTATGCTATCGAGAAATCTAGGTTCTTCAACACACTTAATGAAGCATTTGGAATGCTTTGTCTCAACATTTGGAGAGACTTCCTCTTTCATGTAGACACTCTAACAATTCCCAATGAAGTATGTCTCAATCTTGAGTCCTTGTTTAGGAATACTAATGAGATGAGAGGTCAACAGCTTGAAAATGAGCTCATATCCTTGAGCCTAGCTAATTTTGAGAAAATCTAGTATTTCTTCACGAAGTTCAATTCATTGGTGCTTCATCTCAAGCAATGTGGGATAGAGAGGAAGGATAAAAAAATCATATTTTCCATACTTTTGAAGCTACGTATAGAGTACTCTATGTTTGTAAGTACATTTCACTCAAGCAAGCTCATAACTTGAAACTGGAAAATTCCATCACTAGATAACTTCATGGAATCACTAACTCAAGAGAAAGATAAGCTAGTGAATATGGGTACCATCAAATCCAGTAAATACCAAGCTCTTACTGCAAGAGTTTTGAATCCATCCAAAGGCAAGAATAAAGATAAGGATTCGAGGCAGTGAGATAGGAAGAAGTAAGACAAACCCAAATCTTCAGATGGAGGTTCGAATCCTTGCAAGGACAAGGACAAGAAGAAGAAAGAGAAGACCAAATGCACCTACTATCAAAATGGGTGGCATGTAGAGAGTGAATGTATGAAGGATACCATAGACATGATTGTGTATCTACTGGAGAAGAAAAATATCCCAGTTCTTGAGGGCGCAAGGAAGAAGGATGTAGGTTCAGGCTCAGACAATAAGAAGAGGTGCCATGCATTTGTTGTTGGTTCTTCAGAATATTCTTCATTCATTATTGATTCAATAGCTTCAAGGAATATGGCCTCTGTAAAATATTTCTTCACATCCATTTATTCTGACAATGGCCGAACTGTTCGAGTGGGTGATGATTCAAAGATCCAAGCCAAAGGGATTGGCAGGATTGATATTGAAGATGGAAACTTTAACAATGTTTTGTTTATACTTGACTTGGAATTGAACCCACTTTCAATGTACCAAATGACACACACTGGTGAATCCAATAGAGTAACATTTACTCCAGACACAGTGGAGATAGATGAAATCTCTACCAACAAGGTGGTGGCATTGGGGTTTGTTGATCATCAAGCTAGAATGTATAAGTTCTCTCATTTCCTTCCCTAATGAAGAGGGAATGCATTCCTAAATCATTCCAATGATGAAATAAATATGTGGAATTATAGGTTAGACCATATAAACTAAAAATACCTCCAGGAATTGAGCAAATAAGGCATGGTGGAAGGGATTCCTTCTATCAAGATCTCTAATGGCCGATGCATTGGATGTGTGGTCGGAAAGAATCCAGAGCATAGTTATGAGAAAGGTAAAGCAAAGAGAGTTACACAAGTTCTTATTTTGGTGCATTCATATATTATTGGGCCTCTTCCCACACCATCATATGGAGGATCAAGGTATGTGTTGACCTTCATAGATGATTTCTCAAGGTTTTGTTGGGTTTACTTTCTCAAACTCAAATATGAAGTCTTTGAGACTCTCAAAGTTTGGAAAGCTCTAGTTGAGAATAAATGTGGGAATAAGATAAAATTCATTAGGAATGATAATGGTAAATATTATGTGAACAAGAGTTTGTAGAATCTCTGTGAAGAATGTGGCATCCAAATGCAACATTTGGTCCCCTACACACCACAACAAAATGGTGTGGCAGAGCACAAAAACAGAGCTCTCAAGGAGATGGCTACCTGCATGATTGAAGAAAAGGATTTGAATCCTAAGATATGGGATGAATCCATAAATTGTTATACATACATACAAAATATATCTCTTTACAAATTAGTGGATGGTGAAACACCGTATGAGGCTTGGTTTGGTCACAAGCCAAATATTTCACATTTCAGGATTTTGGCTCAAGGACTTGGGCGAGCATTTATCCAGAGAAGAGAAAGGCCTTGCAGCCTCAAATAAAATGATGCATAATGGTTTTATATGCTGAATATGAAAATGGATACAATTTATTTGATCCCTCATCAAAATACGTTCATTTAAATGAGTGTGTAATTTGAAGAAGAACGCATGCAAGAGCTCGAATTAGCACCGGGGGAATGCTCATATCCTCCACACCAAGATGATGTAAGTGATTATTATCTTTCTGATATTTATGATATTTATATTCATTAATATTATTATGAATATCATGTCTCACCCATTCGTCCCATATGGGCTGAGAAAACCATTTAAGCAGCTGGGGATTTGGATGGAAATCCACTAGATCCTAGAAATACTAGATCACGTTTTCACACTGCTTTCTATTCAAGTGAAGTGGTTTTTATTCTGAGAAATTATTCATTATGGTTGTATCTGATCCTCAATCATATTACAAAGAGTCACTTGACCCAATATGGAAAACATCCATGCAAGAAGAGTTCAACTCATTAAAGGAAAATGAGATTTGGGAATTGGTTCCCTTTCCCTCCAAGAGGAAGCTAGTGCAATGAAAATGGGTCTATAGTACCAAAGTTGCTGCTGATGGGTATGATATAAATTATAAGGATAGGATGGTTTCAAAATTATTATCTCAAGTCCAAGAAGTGTACTATACAGACACATTTGCACTGGTTGGAAAGATGGACTCTATAAGGCTAGTTTTAGCCATTGTTGCATCTATGAGCTGGGAGGTTCACCACGTGGATGTGAAGAGTGAATTTATTCATGCTGAAATTCAGGAGGACACATATATGCAGAAATATTAAGGTTTCCAATATTATTTTTCTCTTGTATGCAATTTAAATGAGTCTCTCTATGGCCTTAAGAAACACCCGAGGCTTGGTATGCCAAGATGAACAATTTTATGCTATCACTTTCCTTTCAAAGATGAAAACTTGATCCTAATGTTTATTTTCAGCATTTTGGTGATGTATTGTAGGTAATTATAATATATTTTGATGATATTTTTATTATATGTATATGCACCAAATAAATTGGGTCAATCAAGTCTTCATTGCACAGTGAGTTTTCCATGGCCGATATTTGGTTGTTGAAGCAATTTCTTGGTTTGGAAATTGAGAAATATGAAAGAGGGATCAAGATCATCCAAAAAAAGTATACTTTAGAAATTTTATTGAATTTTAATATGGTTGGATGTAAGGCAGCCAAGTTCCCATTCCTTTCTGGTATCAAACTAGGTGAAGTTGGTGAGTCTACATTGGTGGACATCTCTTTGTATAGACAGTTAGTGGGGAGTTTGTTGTATCTTACACATTATAGAACTGATTTGGAATATGTTGTAGGTGTTTTATAAATATATATGAATAATCCTCATGAAATCCATTGGAAGGAATCCAAGACGATCCTTCACTATGTTCAAGGAACTAGACAGTTCGGGGTTCACTATGTTGATGGTTCTCCACTAGAACTAGTAGGATTTTCTTATTATGATTGGGATGGCGATCCCAATGAAATAAAGTACACTTAATTTTATGTATACATTATAGCACAAGGTCCCATATTCTGGTCAAGAAATAAAAATAACACCATCTCCCTATATTCATTTGAGGCCGAGTACAGAGGAGCAGTGAACGCAACTACACAATGTGTGTGGTTGCAAGGTATTCTTCGGGAACTTGGAGTTTCATTTGATTCACCCACAGTAATTTGGTGTGAAATTCAAATTTCAATAAATATTTCCACATATCTAGTGCAGAGACAGAGGAAAAAATACATTGAGATACACATGCACTACATTTGTAGCTTGGTGCATGATCAGGTGATAGCCTTGCAGTATTGCCCATCTACAGAGCAAACTACTGACATTTTCAACAAGTGCTTCACAGAGAAGACCTTAACCTATATGAGATCCCTTATTGGAGTGGGTGATACATGGTGATGGCTACCATTCACTTTCATATTTTTGGCTCCATGTCCATTTTTTAGGGGAGTTTTTGTTCCCATGTGGTTTTCCTCCTTACCTTGTTTTTATGGACAAATAATTTTTTTTCTTGTATGAGGTGACTTGAGAATTTTTTTCCAGGGCCTCCATGATATTTTTGGTTACATTATTGTAAGTTAGGATTAAGGGGGCTGTTATAGCATAATCCATCTTAGTACCATATGTTGTTCTGGAAAACACACCCTTATAACCTAGGGTCTCTGGGGTTACCAACTTACTAAGTTAAATTGCAAACAATCAGCCATTTTAGAATTTAAAATACAAATAGGAAGAAAATTGGCATACCTTATTTATGATGGTCGATCCTATATTTTATTCTTCTATTCAAATAGCTTCCAAATCTTCCAGGGTATCTCTAATCACCTGCAAAGATCAACATCTTTCTTGCAATATCTTATATATTATATCAATAACTAATGGAATAACATATTCATAATGGACAATAAGATAATTCAGAAATCACAATATACAAGAGTGCAAAGACACACTATTGGAAGAAGAACTTTCTTTATTGATAAACAAGTGAGGTGAGATTACAACCCAACATCTGAGACAAGTTCTCCTCTGCTATCCAAGGACACTGAGTTCTGCTGCTCCAAGATATCTAAAGGAAAACCACCAGCATAACTTTCTTCTATAACTCATGATTTATTATCCTCAACCCCTACCCTCAATTTATACACAAGGAAAGATAGAGGTTACAGAGGTTGAGATGGTTAAGGAAGTTGGAATAGTTATGATTAAGGGCCCAACTATCCTCAACTAATCATGTTTATATTTTTTTAACTTTGTATTGAGGCATATGCGACTATTAATACTAGCATGTCGCGTATGATACACAATTTCTTTAAGGAAACCTGCGGGTGAAATCCCTAATGATATATATGTTATTTGCAATGCACATACTCACATATGCTACATAGGTTTCTATGCAAATAGTCGTGTGTGCAACCTAATGTCCATTTAAAAAATAGGTTCATCTCGTAAAGTAATTATGTATCAAAGGTCATGCCCATCTATAGTGTTTTGGCTACTTCAATCCATTTTTTCCTTTTGTGTTTTGACACATTGGGTGTCAGTACTCAAATGGATAAGTAACATTTTACATGATAACATATGGCCTCTAATGTGTGAGGTCTGAGGGAAGTGATGTTTGAAATATATTAGAATATTTAATCTTGGAGAACTCGGTTACCAAGGAAGCATGGAGATACCTTAAACAAATACATATCAAAGTCATATAAAAAATCATATCTGAGGATGCCATGTTCAATACAATGGAACACTAGCTCCTTTACAATATTTTATTACATCATATGATATGAGTAGCAATACCACGTATATTGCAATGGTGGATCCAAGCCACAATATACAATGATGAATCTTCATAATCTGGAAGCAGTGTAGTTTGAACATAACACAATCTTCATCGAAATCCAAAATAACCAATACCATCCCTACCATGTGAATAGATGTGTTGAAGTCGAACATCGAAGGAACTAAAAAGGATGTCATTATAAGAGTGATGCTGAAGAATAAAGCAAAGGATTTCACCAATAATGGTAGTGAATCCTAAGGTATCATCATAAAAAATCTAGGTCTTTATCTTCACGAGATGTTAATGACAAACTATGATGTGATGAGGAAGGAAATGAATCCTTCCACGGATCACAAGAGTGACTAGGAAACTAGATACATGAAGGTAGACAAAAGTAATTCTCAGAAAGGATAATGATGGGAATCAGGATAATAATTAGATGAAGGTACAGATCCTTGAACAATGAACATGACACAGAGATGACCCAAGGCAACTTTTGACATGCAGATAGGAAAACTAGAATTATCTCTCATGTAGGAGACATGATCAGATTCCCCATGTATAATGGACAAGCGGAGGAGTAAAAACTTGAAGTAATAGCTGAGATGAAAGTGTAAATTGAGACATGAGTTTTGGAAAGTTCAGAGAGTTTTTTGTTCAAGGATGACATGCTACCACTGTTTATAACCCAAAGAGAGTAATTCTTCCTTATCTTTCCTATTAAATTTTAACGAGTCCAGGAAATTTAACTTGAGTCTCTCTTCATTTTTTACAAGATTGAAGAGGAGAGAGAATAATGCTTGATAATGTTACTAATTCATGGATTTTACGATCCTAAATTAGTACATTCTCACTGGTGTTTTCACATTTTGAGAATCTAAAAAATCTGAAGAAGACTCTAAGGGGTTTCCTTTTCATACAATTTAGTCTCCTGAGGTTGGAAAAGTATAAAACAATCCACATAATAACTCTCTTAGCTCCTGGAGGACTAAGTTATACCTTTTTTGTACTTAGTCGGAAAGGTCTGAAAAAGGGGTAAACTAATACCAAACTGATGCACCTTCTAAAGAAGCAGGTAGCTTGAGTTTAATAAGTTTGAAGGAAGGAAAGATCACTCGAAAAGATCCATTTGATTATGAGAAATGGGGTTTACAACAGTAAACTCGATGCTTTGTTCTTTAGGTTTTGCGCACATGAAAAATACATAAAGTACGCTCATAATCTTTTTCATCTTTGCGTCCAAAGCATGAAAAAAAAAAAAGCTCATATCGGGTGTTCCTTTTCCGTAAATATTCCACATGGTCTGAAAACCGATAAACTACCACCAATGTGGATGCTCGTTCACTTATTCTTAACGAGTCTGAATGAAGAAGTTTACTCGGTAGTATAGTCTATTTTGAGGAGTTAGACCAGGTCCTAAAGAATCGCCATAAATGTGGGGAGTGTTATAATAGGGATAGCTTGTAAACATATGCAAAACAAGGCTCATTTTGTCATGAAAAATGACTAAGAAGGTTCCCTCAAACCTATCACAACTGCAGGATGGGTACCAAAAGATGATAAATTGTTCTAAACTAGGGTACCCATGAGAAGGAGGCCCCTATCCATAGAGGAACAATGATGTATACGAGGTCAAAAATGGTTTGACACCATAGTCCATGGATGAAAAAGTGATCCTTTGGTTTAATAACGGATAATAAATAATGACCAAATCCTACCCTGTATGTGACAGAAACTTTTTTTATTGATCTTGGACCTCCTATAGTTATCAAAAACCCATGATATTAGTCCATTCATTAAAAACTGATATTAAACTATAGGAAATAGATAAAAAATTAGAAATTTTATATAAATAGTTCAAAAAACCAAAAAAGAAATACCATTTGGAGAAATTACTAAAGTTGGAAAGTTTTTAACTCTGACTTTAGTTACTCACTGAGGACAAACCACTAGACCAAATCGAAATCCACAAATTGCAGGTTGGTCTTCTATCCCTTTTCATTCTTTCCATCTGCTCAATTTTTAATTTTTATGCAAAATTTTATGGTTTTGAGCCAGCCCTAAAAGGGTTACGTAGAATATGTGGGTCTTCTACTATAGCAATCACATATACGCATTTTATACATGATTTGATGTAGAGAAACCCATGGATGATCCGCGATGTGCTTAAAGCATAGTCGTGTATTCTTCACGACTTGTAAAAGGTTGAAAAATGGCCAAAACCAAAGAGTATTGATGCGTTCTAATGATTAAACATGGTCATTGGGAAGGTAGAAGATGGTTCTAGAGTGGAGGGAAAGAGGGCATGAGGATATGGACTGAGAAGCTCTAAGGGATGCCCCGACTTTACAATATTTTCAACAATGTGGATTTTTGAAATTCTATTGCACTTTTGGCATGAGAGACAATGTTCATTTACTAGAGACTTTGATCTATTACTCGGACCATGACCTTGCTCTATTTGATATTCAAGGAGAGATCTTGGAGATTATAGTAGAGGACATATACTTCATAACAAGGCTTTCCTGCAGAGGCATTCCCATAAACCTTGAGGGTATTGGTATGGGTGGTGACCCTATGAGTGTTCGGGACTACATTGATACTTACTGCATAGTAGGTACACAGAACAAAGGGGACATGTGTCCCAATTGTTCACATAAATAGATTTCCATTACAGGTAATGGTAAGCACGGTGGTAAGGATTTTCTGTTCATCTTTACTACACTTGACCACTTGGACTCATATGCAGATTGCAATGGAGTGCATGCATGGTATAGTATTTACTGGTACTCGGGTATGATCTCGATTATGAGGAAACAACTATCTGACTACAAAAGAGGGCACAGGTATAAATTTTGGTATGCAAGTATTTTAGTGGCATTCTTCTTTGAGAGGGTTCCATCTATCATCCCTGTAGTGACACTACCACCACCCTCCCCTCGCCACCCTAGACTCACTAGATGGGGAGAATTGTTTCTCTGTCAAGGTGGTGGAGGTTTAGTCCAAAATGTTTATGATGATGACTTCTATCTATGGTGGGATCAGCAAGTACAGCTATCGAGCAATTCTCATATGCTGAATTGGAATTCCGAGGAGATAATGACCTTGTCCTACCGCTAGGGGAGGCATAGGGAGAGATTAGTATTTTTATCTTTTCATGCTATTTGATTTTTTATGAATTTTAATCATTATGTATATACATATGTATAAGAGTTTTGATCCTTTTTAAATTTTTTAACATGAATATGTTGTACCTGTATGCCCTGATATGCACCCTAGGACATTTGTGCAACCCACGTAGGGTGGGGACCAGAGTATACTAAGCGTTCTCGAGGGGAATCTAGTCAGGCTAACCCAAGGGGTCCCTACCATGTGGATTGAACAGATCCTTGTTATGCAGGATTTTGTAGTAGGGATTTCGATGACTTGGATACACCTTCTGAGAAGGGTAGCCAAGGCCGTTATACATTACAGGGAGGTCGAAGAGGCATCCACAGCCAAGGAGGCTAAGGAACATGCTTAGATATATAGGCATACATATGGATTTCGATCTTATTTTTGTATATTTATACAGTTATGACAGGATCTATGGATGAACAAATTTATCCATCTATGGAGATATTTTTACACACACACACACACATATATATATATATATATATTTCGTGGTTATTTACATGTGTCTCAAATGCATCTGTTATGTTTATTTTACAAAATGTGTGTTAAGTGCCAATATAATATGTAGTTCACATAAGCATTAGTAATTGTGTTTTCATTTCTTGGAATGTGATTAAATGAAATATATTCAAAGTTTCTTTCAAGTAATCTTACTTGCAAAAACTGGCATAGAAAATTAGGGTTTCACAGCTAATAATCTCTATTGGGTTGAGAAACTAGAAGATGAGAGTCAAGTCTAACTTCAAAATGGGTAATTCCACCTAGGATAGAATCCCATAACAACTAAATAACTACCCTGTACTCAGACACATTATTAGTAGCAAGACCTAAGCAAGTGTCACCAGAGGAAACTACTTGTCATGAGGGTGAATAGATAACCCATGTGATTGAAGCCAGCTTACAAGTGTGGTGGCTAGCGCTATCCAAAAAACCTATGAACCAATCAGCTAACATCTAAAACAACCAAAAGACTGTATAAGAAACAATAACCATCTAACTATTCTACATAAAAATACATACAATAAAAGTACAAGAACAAGCACCATGCCTAAGCATAGTACTTCTTCAGATAGAGCCCATTTCTAGGGTCAGGAAACTTTTTCCATCAAAATCATTCAATTCATATGCTCCCTTTTTCAAAACCTTTGACACGACATAGGGACATAAACACATAGACTTGAATTTTCCTTCCCCCATGGGTTCTTTGTCTTGATCCCAGAGAAAAACAAGCTCCCCTTCAAAGAAAACTCTTGGATTAACTGCTTTTTCATATTGGTTCTTTACCCTATTCTTATGAGCCTCATTTGCTAACAATGCAACTCTGCATCATTCATCCATATTTTCTAAGTGAAGAAAATGTTGTTCTAGTTTCATAGTGTTAGGAAGTACATGAATGGCTATCTTAAGAGATGGAATCTTGCATTCGAACGATGTAACTACTTCCACCCTGTGAATGAGTTGGAAAGGTGAAAAAGCTGTGGTAGTATTGACATTAGTGTGGTATGCCCAAAGTGCAGGATATAGCATGATGTGCCAATTTGACCAGCTTGCGTTAATGGTACATTTTAGAATGGTCTTCAAGGTCTTATTAACTGCCTCTACTTGTCCATTCACTTGCGGGTAGAAGGAATATGAGTGTTCTTGCTTAAACTCTAGCATAGTAGTCAAATTGGTCATCATTATATTCTAAAAGTGACTGCCATTGTTAGATACAATCTCCTTTGGTATACCGAAATGATTAATGATTTGACTAAACACGAAGCAAGCTGTCGTTTCATTGTCTGCCTTGAAGGTAGGCATTTCCTCTGCCCACTTTGTGAAGTAGTCGATAGCGACAATGACATATTTATGCCCCAAGTAGAAAATGGGTTACATGTCACGTAATCCACCCCCCACTTAGTGAAGGGTCCCACTACAATGACGGGAAACAACAGAGTAGGATGTGACCTCATTTTCCTGGTATAGAGATGACACAGATGATAATGCTTGACAACTTCCACATAATATTTAAAGATCGTGGGCCAGAAACAACTAGCAAGTAAACATTTTTTGGTTCGTTGCTAACCTAGATAAATGACACCCACATTCTCCACTATGGGAATCATTCAGGACATGCGGAACCTCCTCATGGGTGAGGCATCGATGAAAAATAGAATCTACCCCTTTTCGATACAAAGTATCACCTATGATCAGGTATTTTTTCGCATTTACACGTAATTTACATCGCTCTTTGTTACAGAAAAACCATCCAAAAAAACTAGTTGACAGGGGTTCCCACTCTATCAACTCTCAAATCACCATGATCCCCCTTAGCACCGGCCGAAACAGGTTTTACCCTACCCGAAAACACCCGCAAAGTGGATGAAGTCTCACCCAAGATGTTCAAGGGAGAGGTGTCGAACCAAGTTTCCGCAGAATAGAAGAGGACTATGTGCATCGGTAATTCATCAACTTATCTAACAGATATGACTAGTTACTTAATCATCAATGGGACCATTAATCATAGATCACATCATTCATTCTTAACTGAAATAATCATACTATTACATAAACAGATCTAGATAGATAACATCATTTAAAAGAAGGAAACATCACATCATAGATCCATGTCACACATTCAATTCATATTCACCATTATATTGCAGAAATAGTAAGACAAAAAAAGATGAAAGAAGCAACAATTCATATCAACTCCTGTCTCATCATATTAATTCTACGCAACAATCCACAGATTCAAAACAAGAAACAATTCAACAAGTGTTCTCAATTGCTTCCCTGAGTCTTCAAGTATCTATGGCATCAAGCTCTCCAATTATATTCTATCTCCTTATCAACACTTGAAATTCTACCTCTATTTATAGTCTTGTGACTTTACATTCATGGTCCAATTAGACGACTTCCTAACTAACTTATAACTAATTCTGCAAAATAATGACCAATATCTGCAAAATATGCTCCAAAGTACAAAAGGTGACATAAAATATTCAAAATATTCTATCTTCCTCCTTGCGCACCATCTTTCTCTTGTACACTGTCTTTTGATATTGTGAAACATCCATGATGCTGTGCATATGACTTGTACCAAAACCCCTGCCAATAGGATCCCAACACAATCTTGTGGGGTTCCCTCAAGCCATGCTTAACTGGACATGGTAAACTCAGTGATCTTGGATTTGAAATATGAAAACTGTTGAGTTATCACTTTGACCTGCTTCTTGACCCATTTAGTAATCTCCTGGCTCACCTTCATATCATGGTTGATGGGGTGGTCAACCAACTTCACAATAATGTTTGTGTTGCCTTCTTGTGCTATCTAGAGCATAGAGACTACTTTCACCAATAGTTGCGCTCCAATATTCTAAAAATCATCTAACTATGCAATGTGTTGCTACTTCCTTTCTCTTTCCATTGAGACCCATTACTGTAGCTCCTTTAGTTTCACTTCCTTAGTGATATGCGTCATAAATGGCATCTCTTTGAGCAACGTCTTCAGGGTTGCCAATTTCCTTTCCTCTTCTTGCAACTGTGCATTTGGTTTCTATAGTTGTTCATCATGCACTATGCTGCCCCAAACTTGCATAGTGGAATCTATGAATTTCTTGGTGTCCTTCGCTAACTCATCGAGTTGTGTGGCCAGTTCTTCTATCTCGCCCTTCCTCGAGACTATCTATTATGGTGGCGTGGAGGGGTGTAACAAAGCGTCCAATATGTTGGTTTTTCTATCTAGCTACGTAATAACAACTCCAAGTTTCTTCCCTCTGGATATCGCATCCATCTCTGTGGTGCTCTCCAAGAGATGCTGGGAGGATTCTGCTACTACCCCTTCTAATTCAACGTGGCTATCAAAAAGATGTGCCTTCTCAAAAAACGAGGCAATTGGTTTCCTTATTTAACTGTGTGATATCCTCTGCATTTTTTGTCTTCAATTCCTCATGTGCTTTCTTCAGTACTTATATCTCTTGCACTTTGTCTTTAGTCAACTTCTCCTTGGCATGATGCAACTCTTCTACGTGTCTGTGCATTTCTTCTTCTTTCTCTTGCGGTCGCAAGTATTGGTCACTGATATTCTACTTCCTATCGACCAACTCTTGGTTGGTGACCTGCTGCATGTATACCAAAGTCTGGGTAGATAGTCTACTAATATCCAATGCAATGTTATGCAGCTATTGCAGGGAGGTATTCAAGTCCTCCATCCAACATCAATAGCAGTTAGGGAAATTTGAACATTCCTAGCCCACAAATCGGTGATGATTGATGTGTACTCCTGCGCAGCTATGCTCTCTGGTGCTTATTTCAAAACGACATTAAAAATAGAATCCAATTTAGCTATTATCTCAGTGAATCCTTCATGTGTTGATTTCTTCATTTCATTTGTTCCGACATTAGTCGCTTCATTAAAAACCTTGACAAGTCGGTGCAGTTGTGCTTCAAATGTTGATACAGTGTTTCTTCTTGCACCCTAATCCATGCACATCTTTGCTCTTATTTCCTAGAGTATGTTCTACACTTCCGGGTCAGTAGGTGTCTCTATCAAGGATTCATCATCATATTTTTGGTTATTTTTGCACACGGGATCCTTAGGTGCGTCCACTGGGTTTTCTGTCAAGACTTCTGCTACACTGACCAGTTCTTGCCATTATTCGGGCCAACCATTAATCATTGCCTCTAGCTCTGCATCAGTCACCTTATACCTCATTGGCATCCATTTATTGGCAGGGTCCCGTCGCGCTTAAACATAAATAGTATGGGGTCTAATTGCAAAATGCGCAATGCTCTGATATTTTGTTGTGACTTCCTCCATTAGTCTCGAAATGTTTATCGCTTCCTGCTACAATGCTTCCCTATAGATCCAAAATTGGATCAAGTAGTCTACCATTCTCTCTACTTCTTTAACCCACCATAAATTATAACATCTCGCACCTTTGCATACCTCTATTTCTTTGACATTCATCCCTTGGTAATCATTTGGCTGCATCCAAGATACGAGTGTAATCAAAATGAGGAGACAATTGTATGTGAATGGTATTTCACCCATCTGCGTAGACACTGTGTCCTCCGCTAACTGGTTCATAAGAAAAAAGGGACCAATTTATTTTTATGCATTACGCACATAACTCAGCACATGTGACTACCCCATAATTATATTGAATTGGGAGGTTCTTCCTTACTACTTTACTAGACAAAATCCTAGCGCCAATACGTGCCATGCGATCATTGATGTTGTCAATATCGTAGTCCCTAATGTCGCACTCTAGAGCATAGTGCTTCTTCAGAGTCATTTCCAACTTCTTGTCGTCATCTTTGTTGTGGATATACTATGAGGGGTCTAGTCCATCCTTGGGTAGCCCCGCTATCTATGAAACCAATCCCACTGTGACTTCAACCGGTTCATCTAACCATAAATACCCACCATGGAAACATGCCAAAAGGTGTTTCACACATGCATTCGCCTCTGTTGGCCGCCCAAAGTGTGACATTTTGATCAACCTGAGAAATCCATCTTTGTCTAACCCTCTCGCCCAGTCATGTAGGATGTGCTCTATTGGGGCACCTTCTACTC
Organism: Pseudotsuga menziesii; assembly: GCA_001517045.1. Lineage (NCBI taxonomy): Eukaryota > Viridiplantae > Streptophyta > Pinopsida > Pinales > Pinaceae > Pseudotsuga > Pseudotsuga menziesii. The sequence goes on from LPNX010739453.1 coordinate 170,230, forward strand.
ATATGATTGCCATATATGGCTCCTTTACGACATCATCGAGTGCAAGAAGGTCGTGGTCTTCATACTTCATCTGCATCAGTGTAGGAACAATTTTAGAAGTGCATACCATCCCTTGTGGAATTGTCGACATCTCGATCTATTATCTATGATTCTTCATGGGATTCTTGGCCTGCGCACCAGCTCGACTAGGAGGGATGTATATCTAGGGGTTTCCTTAACCCACACCCCTATTTTAACAGTATTTTCCATCACTCTAGGGCTCGACGGCCCCGTTTGTGCAGTGTTTTCTCCTTGCACCCTTGTGGTCATTCTTGTCCATCTCTTCTCCTTGCACCCTTGTGGTCATTCTGGTCCATCTCTTCTATGGTACTAGAGAGCTAGGATTATGCACCTTGCTCTTCTTCAACGAGCTAGCTTGCATACTGGTGATGTATTGTTCAATTTCAACTAGTCTGAGCGGTGAATCTCACTCACTCAAAATATCTACGGTGTGTTGGTTCCTCTACAAGCTGCACCAATTCCCTTCTAGACTTAATAAGCTCACACCCTCTCTAGAATTAGAAACCTTCTTACACTTCTTATCTTTTTTCTCAACAGCTTGCTCGACAACTCGGTAGCTCTACAACTCAATGTAATTCAACTCTACACAATGGTGTCTTTCGACCATATCAAGCTTCCTCTTGTAGCACCAAATTAACTCATACTTCATCATTATGAAATGAATTCGATCATCATGACCAAATCATTCATTAACTACCCAAATTTGTTGTCGATTCTTCCAACCCAATGGTTGGATCAACCATCATTACGCATCACGTCCACGAGCACCGTCAGTTAACTACTTTTAACTGTCTTCATTTATTACTAATTTGACTTCTGCTTGCATCTCTGTGGTTTTCACAGCATGACCTCTTAATTGCACTATTAACTCCTATCCTTATGCAACCACATGTTCTTGATGCGCCTTCCATTCATACATCATCATTTTTTTATTGTGCGGTACCTCAAGCACCGCACAGTTCTGGGCCTGTCCTATAGGGCTTCAACCTGCTACCATTCACTAGCTTTGGTAGTGTTGCACCATCTAACTGCTACAGCTGAGCTGTGCCTCCTAAGGTAATGGAGTTAAAAAAATATGGACCTAACCAATGCATTTGTAACTTACCTGAATGCTTCATGAAATTGCTGTCATATGAAAGTACTAAATCACCTTGATTAAACTATTTGTTCTTTATGTGGCAATCATGCCAAGCCTTCTGTCGATCCTTTTCGATGCGCTGATGAAATCCTACTATAAAGTGGTCCTCCTCAAGTTGTATCAACTACGCCACATGATCTTCTAGCGCTACTTCATCATCCATGCATGTCGCTGCTGTAATGTGTAGACTAGGAATAATGTACTCTATGAGCATGACTTCCTCTTTCCCATATACCAATTTGAATGGTGTCTACCCCATCAATATCTTGAAAGTGGTGAGATATGCCCACAAAAGTGTTGGAATCTTCAAGTCCCAGTCATCGCGGTTAGAATTACATACCTTAGTAAGCACATTCTCCAAGATCTTGTTGAAATATTCTACTGTTCCATTCACCTGCATATTATATGGGGCACTTTTCTTGTGTTGTATTTGAAAATCCTCTGTCAGCGCGCTTACTGTGTGGTTGATGAAGTGACATTCATGGTCGCTCATCAATATCCTTGGACATAAAAAATTCATCACAATATTTTCAAAAATGAACCGTGCTACAGTCGCAGTAGTGCAATCCATGACTAGTGCGGCCTCTGCTCACCTTGTCAAATAGTCTGTCGTTGTGATTATGTACCTTGCACCAGTTCTCTTCCCGAGGGGATTGATTGGACCCACAAAATCCACATCTCATTTACCAAAAGGCTGCAAGGTTACTTGTGGTACTAGCTGTATCACATCTCGTCATGATGGTTTTCCAATGCGTTGACAGACATTGCAGGTCCATGCATAATATGTCGCATCATTATGTAGTGTGAGCCACAAGAGCCTTGCACGAAGCACTTTTCTCGTGGTAGAACGACCTCCATAGTATCCACCAGTGAGTACCACATGTGCTTCGGTGAAAATATGCCCTTATTCATGTGGTAGTACATATCGTTGCAGAATCTGATTTGGTCCAAGTTTATATAGGTGTCTAGCAATCAACTAGAAATATGAAGCCTTAACCACTAGTTGCTTCTTCTGACTTGTTGAAAATTCCTCCGGTGCGATTCCCGTCACCAAAAACTGGATTCTTTGAGCATAGTAGTCATTTGCCATGTCGAATCGGAACAACTGCGCATCCAACAATCCATATTCAATATTGGTGGGCTCCTCGCCTATCTCAATTCATGACAAATGATCAGAGTCAGCATTCAAGCGACCCGACTTCACAATTATCTCAAAATCAAACTGCTGAAAGAGAAGTATCACTAGTAGAAAATGAGAAATTATTGACTAAAAAAATGACTAAAATCAAGATATAAATGACTATTTTTGAGTCAGTGACTAGTAGTAGAAAATTACCATTATCTTATAGCTAGTCGTATTTCACTAGTCATTAATAGCTTGACTTAGTAGTCATTGATTTAGTCATTGATTTGGTCATTGATAAACAATGCTTTAGTCATTGATAGTCAATGATTTAGTCATTGTTTTAGTCATTGATAGTTAATGATTTAGTCACAGATTTAGTCATTGATTTAATCACTAAGTTAATCATTGATTTAGTCTCTGATTTAGTCACTGATTGCAACCATTAATGACCAAATATACGACTAAATAAACTACTAGATGTTAACATATTAATGACTAAGCTAAATACAACTAAGATATAATAAATTAGCTACTAATAGTCGTATATATGTGAATTTAGTCATTTTTGTAGTCACAAGTTTATGATAGGGCACGGAGGAATCGAACCACCAACCTCCTGCCTATAATTAGGCAGGTGCTCTACCATTGAACTAGCACCCTTTAAGAAGTTGTTATTGCTTCACAATGATGATATTCAAACAAATGAGGAAATCAAATGAATATTTTTGAAGTTGAGGTACACAAAATGCAATCAAACACATCAACCAATAAAAAATGAAAAAGACAGAGAGAATCCATTGATGAGATTTGCCTTCCACTGTCAACAAGGGAATAGAAGCTGTTTTAGAAAATACATATTAGGGACTTCTAAGGAACCTGACAAGTTCAAATGGGAAATCATCAAAAATAACTATGCAACAAGCTAAACCTATTCACAATGAGAAGTATTCGCCCTTGTGCAGAGCTACAGTGTTGAAACTGGGGCGTGAGCTCTCCCATGCTTCAGCCCTTCTCACTTTGTACACGTTTACTTATTTTATGTCTTACTTCTTGTATTGTACTTCTTTTAAGGGATATTTTTTGGTCCTCCCACATGCACGAACATCATTGTAACCAACAGTCCTGTTGACCTACTTTGCGGTCATTAGTGGACATAAATAAAATTATCTTATCTTATCGTATCTGTTTGCTTCTTAGCACAATCAAGAGAAAGCTTCAATTAATAAATTAAATTTCTTTCTCTATAAAAATGAACTTTTCAGAATAGAGTTATCAGCCAACAAGCAATTACTACTAGGAAACAAAAGAAAACAGCAATGCCTTGCTTGGGATATTTCCTTTCATAAGTAGAATTAGTTTGCTCATGCAAAAAAATTATATGAAAGATAAAAAAAAATACCTATTTGCACAAGATAATGGTTATTATTGATCCGTTGAACAAACTACAGATCCATAAGCTCGATTTTGGTGGGAATTATACAAAACACAAATGATATAGTGGATAGCCACAAGAAGCTTGTGTGCTTCAGAGAAACTGGACAATAGCATTACTTCCTACAACCATCGTGTCAAAGTCAAAACTGTCTCATTCTTTCATTCAAGGTCAACATAATTACTATAATCAAAGTGGCAAGTCAGAAAACATACAATTTCAGGATCTTTAGGACATTCCATCTGTGAGAAGAGGCGTCCTTCAATCCTTGCTTTTGTGAGAATACCCCAAGTGTCATAAGAGTCTCTACAAAATCGACAGATAAAACGAATGATCAATGATGTGGTAAATTCAGTAAAAAGTATGTTGACATCACAATATTTCAAAAATCCAATTAACAAAGAATAAACACGAGCCAATGATGAGAAACTCAGCTTGGCAAAAGCTCAGAAAACAAAATTTATTGAAAATGAGTGTTGTTTCTACTTTAGCATTTATACTTGCATTGGTGCAAGTTTTGTGGTTGGACCTGTGAGTCAAATTCGTCAAGCCACAAAATACTTGAGTAACTTGAGAGCCAGAATTTGACCTGTGTACTCGCAAGTTTAACTTGCTACTGCCAAGTTTGACTTGCCTGTAGTAAGTCAAACCTTGTTCCATAACAAACAGCTCGGCTTTGGCAGCAAGCTGAGTTTGATTGATGAGTTAGTGTCAAACTCCGTGATTTTTTCAACTATGAGATCATTCAAAACCAAAATCATGAAGTCACAACAATACCTTAGAGTGGATGACAAGATATCATGAGTAACTACATCATAA
>LPNX010739493.1:5633-48644 GCA_001517045.1 Pseudotsuga menziesii
TATTAATGGATATCCCTTGGGAGCAATTAACTGTCGTCGCCTATACAACAAAGTAAAACCTCTTCTGCACCATTCCTTTGTGCCCCTGCATATTCTTCGGACAAACAACAGTGCAGCTGACGCAATGGCCAACATTGGGACTTCCCTCCCGCAAGGTGTTTACAAACAATATGGGGACCCCCCCACTCACAAATACATCCCTTAATGAAGGAAAGGATTTCTCCTTGGCTAAAACTCCTCTTTGATTATTGGATTGGCCCCTTGTTAGGGCATAGTAGGCCTTGGTTCATGTTTTTAACCTCAGTTTTTATGGGTTTGGATTCTCCCATCCCCCATTGCTCCCCTTTCCCTTCGCTCCTCTCCCTTCCTTGTCATCGCATCCCCCCTCCTTTCTCGTCCTTCACCAGCTCCATGCATTTATCGTCCAGCATTATTCTCCCCACCGCATGGCCTCCTCCTCGATCCTCCCTCCATCCGGTCGCTTCCGATTTAATGACCTCAAGGCTTGGGATAACTGGCATTTATCCCTCGCACGTATTGCTTTTCGCTTATCTTTGCCCTCCCCTTCTCATCGTTTCTAGAATGCCGTTCCAGAATCTCTCCTCTGCAAGCTCTGGTTCTCTGGAAATTCAGCGTTTTCTGGGGCAGGTTGTCTTGGGTATCAGCGAAGGGTGGCTCTTGGGCATTCCGTGGTAGGTTCTCCCCCTCTCGGGATCGGTGGTAAAAGAGTGGCTCGTCTTTGCAGGAATAGATCACTCAGTGTTTCGGGATGGAGTCTTGGATTCCGGACAGTGCTGGGTGAATGGTGCTGTGGGTTCACTGGCTTCTCTTCAGCAAGGTAAAGCCTCCCTGCTTCAAGAATTTGTGGTGCTTAGTTCTTATTTTCCTGCGGTTGTTTCTCTAGGCAGAGCCTCTGGCATCTCAGCCAACATCCCTCTCAATCTTTTTGCGCGTCTGTCCATTTCGTCTGAGGCTACCAGAATGGCTCAAGGAGGAGAATGGGCGGATATTAAGAAGAATTTACACAGACTCTATGAACTCTTGGCCATCAACGTCGTGGACACTAAAGAAATGAGCATGGAGGTAAAGAAAATGGCCGATACTGTTAGTTATACGTCTCAGCAAGTCAGCAACAACGATGCTCGTATAGATGACAATGAGAGTAGACTCCGGGAAATACATGGTCAAGTGGACAGAATTCAAGAGGATCTTCAGCGTTTCATGGAAATGCATCAGGCCAGTAGAATTAATGGTGAAGCCAATGTTGAAGTTGCAGAGGCCGTCCTCCCCATGGAGGAGGAATCTGTTGTGCAGCCTAGAAACAATCGAAGCCATCAGTAATCCACCCCCTCTAGGCATGTTTAATGTTTTTTTGCCTTCTCTTAGGTAAACAGTTTGTAAGGGCTTATCCCTCTAGTATTTTTAGAAGTTTTGAGCAGTCTGTATGCAGGGTTTTTTGGACAGTTCCATGGCTAGCCCTCCTGTGCAGCTTTTTTGTAGTTCATGAACATTTGAAGCTATCCTTCTTGTAACGAATGGCTGTGCGCAGCCCCTTTTATATATTCATATTTCCAATTTCTGTTAAAAAAAAAAAAAAAGCTATACATTACATGATCTATCAATTGTTGTGACCAACATAAAGTGTTATGATTAAACATAAAGGTTTTCATACAAATGGAATTTTTTCATAAGCATGTTCAAGTAGTAGATGATTGATTTCATGTTGAAAACAATTGAACCCAAAAGAAGAGGGAAATACACAAATCCTTTTGATGATATGCTGTGTGGTGACATATAACCTGTTGGGATCTCATTGAATAAGAGAAGACCCAAATTTGAATTGGCTCCCATTTTTCTACCAAGGTTGATCATCTCCAAGTTTGAGAATGAAATATACTTGCATGATAAATATGGGAATGAAATTTTATTCAAATTTTAGATCTAAATATTTATTAGAGAAAAAAAGAATCAGAATAATGTTAGAGAAATAATCCACCTTAGAACCATGATATTATACCTTAGTCACATTTCATTTGCTTCCATGCAATGTTATATGGTCTAAACTTAGGGATATTTATCATTTACTGATAGTTGAGGCACTCCCAGTTTATAATTCTGATTAAAAGGTTCCCTCATTGATGACATATCTTCCTTGGTGCACTCCCGCATCCCTAAATTCAAGGAATGTGTTTGACTTTAGGATCTAGTCATGTTTGTGGTGGTTTCTAGCCTTCCTTGGAGATTTATTTACTCCTGGAGCCACTCCCACTCACCCATGTGCTCACCCATGCATATAACTCCTCCATTTATGTCTCATTATGCCTCACCCATGTTCACACTTGTATTCATGATCGTTTGGGATGATTAGGAAGTTGACTGGTCTACCTAGGGGGATTTTAGGGTCAAATCATGGCCTGAAACTTGAATGCATGAAGATGGCCTCCAAGGTCTCACGATTTTTCGCTATTGTAATATATGTATGATCCAGACACAGTTACATGTTGGAAAGTCATAATAATATATGTTATTGACTTCATTTTTGTATGTTATTTTCACTCTTTCTGCTATTTTGTGCATATTTTGTGAGAAATATCGAATTGTGAGAATCTCCTTGGCTCCTAGATCCTATTGTGAATAAATTATCACATTGTATCAAATCTCTTTGGAGGTGCAAATCATTCCATAGTGTTTGAGTTGTTTCTTGAGGTATTTTCCAAATAGATTCAAGTGATTGCATTGCAGGTACATTCAATAGTTTGTCACCAAGAGCAGAAGCATAAATGGAGAAAACCCATGTATTGCTGACCCCATTCAACTATTTTGAGTGGAAGGAGGAAATGGTGATCCAACTAAGGTTGAAAGGCCTATACAGGGTCACCATGGGGACTAAGGTTGAACCAAACTCTATTGTGGAGAAATCAAAGTTCTTCAACAGGATTGATGAAGCATTTGGAATGCTTTGTCTCATCATTTCGAGAGACTTACTCTTCCATGTAGACATTATATCAAATCCCAATGAATTATGGCTCAAGATTTAGGCATTTCTTGGGAATACTGATGAGATGAGAGGTCACCAGCTTGAAAATGAGCTAATCTCACTGAGCCCAGCTGATTTTGAGACAATCCAGGACTTATTCACCAAGTTCAAATCATTGTTGCTTCAGTTAAAATAGTGTGGCATAGAAAATAAGGATGATCGGCTCATATTGTCCATACTTTCGAAGCTAGATCCATAGTACTGAGTTTTTGTGTCTACATTCCACTTTAGCAAGCTCGCAACTCAAAACGGGCGCATGCCTTCACTGGCTGAAATCACGGATTCACTGACTCAAGAGAAAGACAAGCTAGTGAAAATGGGCACCATCAAATACAGTAAGGATCAATATCTTGTCGTAGGATTTTTTAATCCATCCAAAGGAAAGAAGAAATCCAAGGAATCGAAGCAGCAGCACAAGAAGAAGCAAGAAAGACCCAAATCTTCAAATGGGGGTTCAAATCCTTGCAAGGACAAGGACAAGAAGAAGAAAGAGAAGACCAAATGTGCTTACTATCACAAAGGGTGGCATCCAGAGAGTGCATGCATGAAGAATACCATAGACACGATGGCATCAATTCTTGAGAAGAACAACATCCCACTTCCTAAGGGTGCAAGGAAGAAAGATGGTGGTTCAAGCTCACACAACAAATAAAGGTTCCATGCATTGGTTTTCGGTTATTCACACTCTTCTTCCTTCATCATTGATTCAGGAGCTTCAAGGAATATGGCCTCTGTAGAAGACTTATTCTTGGCCATGTATTCTAACAGTGGTCCAACTGTTCGAATGGGTGATGATTCAGGGATCCAATACATATGGATTGGAAGGATTGATCTTGAAGATGGGTACTTAAACAATGTTTTGTTTGTACCTAATTTGGCAGTGAACCTACTCTTAGTGTACCAAATGACTCACACTGGTGAATCCAAGAGAGTAAAATTTACTCCAGAAACAGTGGAGATAGAAGAAATCTCTACAAACAAGGTGGTGGCATTGGGGTTTGATGATCATGCAAGAATTTACAAGCTATCCCATTTCCTTCCCTACTCTAGAGGAAATGCACTTATGTCACATTCCAATGAGACAAGCAGGTTGTGGCATGAGGGATATGGCCATATCAAATACAAACACCTCTAGGCATTGAACAAAGAAAGCATGGTGGAAGGGCTTCCTTATATCAATTTCTCAAGTGGCACATGCAAAGGATGTGTAGTGGGAAAGCATGTAGAGCGTAACTATAAGAAAGGGAAAGCAAGGAGAGCTATCCAAGTGCTTGATTTGGTGCATTCAGATCTCATTGGGCCTCTTCCCACACCCTCTTATGGGGTATCAAGGTATGTCTTGAATTTCATAGATGATTTATCAAGGTACTGTTAGGTGTATTTCCTCAAACTAAAATCTGAAGTCTTTGAGACTCTCAAAGTTTGGAAATCCCTAGTTGAGAATGCATCTGGGAACAAGAGTTTTCAACATATTTGTGAAGAATGTGGCATCCAAATGCATCATTGGGTGCCCTACACACCACAACAAAATGGTGTTGGAGAGCGCAAGAACAGGGTTCTCAAGGGGATGTCAACATGTATGATTGAAGCAAAGGATTTGAGTCCTAATCTATGGGTCAAAGCTATTAATTGTTTCACATATGTTAAAAATGGAGCTCCTCACAAATATTTGGATATCAAAATACCATATGAGGCTTGGTTTGGTCATAAGCCAAGTGTTTCACATTTCAGGGTCTTTGGCTCAAAGGCTTGGGATAGGATTCCTCTAGAGAAAATAAAATCCTCGCAACCTCAAAGAAAGGAGTCCATAATGGTTGGATATGTTGAATATTCAAAGGGATACAATCTCTTTGATCCCTCATCTCAAAAGACATTCATATAAAGGAGTGTACAGCTCGAAGAGGTGCTCATGCAAGAGGTCAAACTAGCTCATGGGGAATGTTCACATCCTCCCTCCATGATGATGTAAGTGATGAAACTCTTTCTTATTTTTATGATTCTGAGATTTCTGAAAATTATGATGGAATTCATTCATATCATGACTCATCCATTCATCCCAAATTGGCTCAGAAACTCTTGAAGCAACAGGAAATCTAGATGGCAATCTACTAGATCCTAAAAAGACTAGATCTCAATTTCACACTACTTTCTCTGCATGTGAAGTGAATCTTGCTGAGAAAGGCCATCATGATGTTTGTATCTAATCCTCAAAAATGTTAGGAATCAATACTTGACCCAATATGGAAAACATCCATGCAATAAGAGTTCAACTCATTACATGAAAATGAGACTTCAGAATTGGTTTCCTTTCCCTCCAAGAGGAAACTAGTGCAATGCAAGTGGGTCTATAGGAAAAAAATGGATTCTAATGATTCATATATCAAGTATAAGGCCAATTTGGTTTCCAAAGGATTCTCTCAAGTCCAAGTACTAGACTATACAGAGACATTTGCACCGGTTGCAAAGATGGACTCTATCAGGCTAGTTTTATCCTTTGCTTCATCTAAGCGCAAGGAGGTTCACCACATGGATGTTAAGAGTGCATTTATTCATGGTGAAATTCAAGAGGAGATCTATATGCAGCAACATAAAGGTTGAATTGAGGATCCTTCACTTGTATTCATGTTAAATAAGTCTCTCTATAGCCTCAAGCAATCACCCAGGGCTTGGTATGCCAAGATGGACAATTTTTTGCTCTCGCTTGGATTTGAAAGATGTAAATATGATATTAATGTGTATTTGCAGCATGTTGGTGATTTATTTTAGGTAATAGTGTTGTATTTTGATGATATTTTGATTACAGGTATCTGCACTAAATAAATTGGATTGATTAAGTCTTCTTTGCACAACGAATTCTCCATGACTGATCTTAGATTGTTGAAGCAATTTCTTTTTTTGGAAATTGAGAAATCAGAAGCAGGGATCAAGGTCATCCACAAAAATTATGTTGTAGACCCGTTATTGAAGTTTAAAATGGATGAATTTAAGGTAGCCAAGTTCTCATTCCCTTCAGGTATAAAACTAGGTGAATTTGGTGAGACTCCATTGGTGGACAACTCGTTGTACAGATAACTAGTTGGGAGTCTACTGTATATTACACACTCTCAACCAGATTTCTCATATGTTGTAGGTTCTGTAGAAATATGTATGCAGCAGCCTCATGAGATCCATTGGAAGGAATACAAGAGGATCATGTACTATGTGCAAGGAACCAAGCGCTTCAAGGTACACATGCTGTTGGTTCTCCACTAGAACTAGTTGGATTTTCTAATTCTAATTGGGTTAGAGATCCCAATGACAAGAAGTCCACTTCAGGTTATGTATTCACAGTTTCACATGGTCCCATATGTTGGTCAAGCAAGAAAAAACACACCATATCCCTATCTTCATCTTAGGCTGAGTACGGAAGAGCAGTGAACGAAGCTACATAATGTGTGTGGTTGCAAGGTATTCTTCGGGAACTTGGAGCTGCCTTTGATTCACCCACAGTCATTTGGTGTGAAAATAAAAGTGAAGTCAATATTTCCACTGATCCAGTGGAGAGTTAGAGGACCAAACGCATTGATATATGCACGCACTACATTCGGAGCTTGGTGCATGATCAGGTGATAGCCTTGCAATATTGCCCATCTACAAAGCAAATTGTTGACATTTTCACCAAGAGCTTCACAGAGAATACATTCACCTATCTAAGATCCCTTCTTGGAGTGGGTGATACATGGTGATGGCTACAATTCAATTTCATATGTTTGGCTCCATGTCCATTTTTTAGGGGAGGTTTTGTTCCCGTGTGGTTTTCCTCCTTACCTTGTTTTTATAGACAAATAAATTTTTGTATTGTATGAGGTGACTTGAGCTTTAGTTTCCAAGGCCTCAATAATATTTTGGATAAGTTGTACTAAGTTAGGCTTAAGGGGGGGGTGCTATAGAAATAATCCACCTTAGCACCATGATCTTATACATTAGGCACATTTAATTTGCTTCCATGCAATGTTCTATGGTCTAGACTTAGGGATATTGATCATTTACTAATAGTTGAGGCACTCCCAGTTGATCATTATGACTGATAGGAGCCCTCATTGATGACATATTTCCTTGGTGCGCTCCCCCATTCATAAATTCAGAGAATGTGTTTGACTTTAGGCACTAGTGCATGTTTGTGGTGGTTTTTTGCCTTCCTTGGGCATTTATTACCTCCGAGAGCCACTCCCACTCACCCATGTGCGTACCCATGCCTAGAATTCCTCCATTTATGTCTCAACATGCCTCACCCATTTTCACACTTGCATTTGTGATCGTTTGGGATTATTAGGAAGTTGATTGGTCCACCTAGGGGGGTTCGAGGACCAAATCATTGTCTCACACGTGTATGCATCCAGATGGCCTCCAAGGCCTCACGATTTTTACCTATTGTAATATATATCTGATCCATAAATAGTTACATGTTGGATATTCATAATAATATATGCTATTGACTTCATTTGTGTATGGCAGATCCCAGAAGGAATCTTTATCAACCAGGGAAATTATGTTGTGAAAATCTTAAAAAGATTTGATATGTTGGAATGTAAATCCATGGCCACACCCATGGATACAAACCTAAATTTGTTAGATGATGAATCATCATAGTTAGTGTATGTGACTTAGTACAGATAGATTATTGGGTTGTTGATGTATTTGATGAATACTAGGCCAAATATATGATTTAATGTGAACACCCTAAGTCAGTATCTATTTAAAACTAGACATGTTCACGTAGTAGCTGTAAATAATGTGATGAGGTACCTGAAAGGTACGATAGACTTTGTTCTATATGATGTTGGAGATCATAACTATAGATTGTATGGTTATACAGATGCAAATTGGGATGGAAGTGTCTCATACAAGAATAGCACCTTAGGTGGATGTTATTTTCTGGGATCCGCCATGATCTTGTGGTTTATTAGGAAGCAATCCAATGTTTCTCTCGGCACAACTGAAGCATAGTATATAGCAACTAGTTCTGCTAGTTGCGAATTCATATGGCTTCAGAAGTTGATGTCGAGTCTATTTGACCTAGAGTTGGATACCACAGTGATTCTATGTGACAACCAAAGTTATATAAATATGACGGAGAACCCAGTGTTCCATGACAAATCAAATCACATGGAAATCCAATATTTTTGTATATGGGATATGGTATAGAAGGGATCTATAAAGCTCCAATATGTGAGTACCGATGAGAAAGTTGCTGATGTGTTGACTAATCCTCTGTCTTGAGTAAAGTTTGAATACTTACATGTCAAGCTTAGTGTGGTTTGAAAATACCTTCCTCATAAGGAGGAGCAGTGATGATGATGTTATAGATCTTCCTCGTAAGGAGGAGCAAGGATTATGATGTTGTAGAACTTCCTCATAAGGAGGAGCAGTGATGAAGATGTTGTATACCTTCCTTGTAAGGAGGAGTTGTGATGATGATATTGTAGACCTTCCTCTAAATGGGGAGTAGTGGTGATGATGTTGCATACCCTCCTAGAAAGGGGGGGCAGGTTGATGATGTTGCAGTGGGATTGTATCATCCCTCGACATTAGTCCTAAAGTGATCCACGAAATTCTGTCTCTGTGATGTGGTGGATTGTATCATCCTTGGAAATTAGTCCTAAATTGATATGTACACCTTTGTCTTTGTCTTGTGGTGAGATTGTATCATTCCTGGACATTAGTCCTAAATTGGTCCACAAACTTATGTCTCCATGTTGTGGTGGATTGTATCATCCTTGGAAATTAGTCCTAAAGTGATCTGCAGACTTTTTTCTCTGTGTTGTGGTGGATTGTATCATCCTTGGAAATTAGTTCTAAAGTGATCCACAAACATTTTTCTCTTTGTTGTGGTGGATTGTATCATCCTTGGACATTAGTCCTAAAGTGATCCGCATACTTTTGTCTCTGTATTGTGGTGGAATGTAAAATCCTTGGAAATTAGTCCTAAAGTGATATGTAGACTTTTGTCTCCGTGTTGTGGATAGAATTTCATCATCCTTGGACTTATGTCCTAAAGTGATATGGGTTGATCATCCCGTAATTGGATCATATGTGTTGCAGGTTATGTTGATGTTGATGATGATGTTGTTGATCGAAATATCAAGTGTTGCTGGAGATAATGATGGTGTTGATCGAATGATAAAGTGTTGTTGTATATAATCGAGTGATCGAGTGCTGCAGAAGACGAAGATCAAAGATGAAGACTCAGTGTTGTAGAAGATGACTCTCCAATACTTAAGATATTGAATATGTTCCAGTTGTTGATGGTTGTTGAAGAAAAATTTCGATGACATATAGATGCACCACCTTGATGTTTTTTAAGATTCTCTCTCTCTCCTTGCTCCTACAGTTGATGTTACTATAGTTAATTGAATACCCTTCTCATTAAGAGGGAGTATTGAAATATTGTAACTTTGAAGAATATTCTAAATGTATTTTATTATTGTAATCTATCGAAGATGTTTTATTCCTCCGTCAGGATGTTACTATTTTATTTGGTCATCATAGAGTCATGAGTAAAATCTCTGTTGTAGGTTAGGTCAATAGAGGAGGTGTGTTCCTAATTTGAATACACAAACTCACTTGTGTATAGCACATATGAGAGAGAGAGAGATATGCAAGGAGAAGGAGTACATGTTTGGGCGTTTATCTTTGTACTTTTGATACATCTATATAAAGGAATTTTCGCTAGGTTTTCTTCCACTAGAGGGTTTCCCAGGATAAATTTGTATCTATCTTGTGATTTTGTTTCTTTCAGTGATCTTCCATATGATATTGTTGTGAAATTGAATTGAATACTAATGATATCCATTTTATCATATGGAACATTAACAATAAAATGATATTAAACATAAAGTATTATTTATTGTTCATCAATTCAATTTTAACAAAATCACCTTTATGTTAATGTATGTTGCATAAATACAAGAACAACACTTCTCAACTAGAGTGGGCCCTGACTCCTTAAACAAGGTATTGTAGGTAGCCTACTATAACTGTCACGTCCCCAACCCTCCGACCGACGAAGAGGATGTGACTACAAGCTTCAAACACCCGGGCTAAGAGCCCCATGAACATGTACAGGCATAAAATTTGCAGAAACAAAATGCTGAAAGAAAATGCATTGCAGTATAACATGCATAAACGTAATTGTTTGTCATACACAGCGGAAACCACATACATTTCTACAAGCATGCATTCAACATGTTCATCTCAATCATTAACAGTAAATAAGATAGCAGAAGCAAAATAGGCCAGTTCACTTATCTTATGAGGAACTCGATCTGCAACCAGCTACGTCGCTGCAACGTTCCACCCAACCATAGGCCACTGTGCTCCTTAATCTCTCAGCAGTGCTGCCACCCCCGAGCTGGGCATGATTCTCCAAGGAATAAGGGAACAAGTAGGCTTACACATATCTAAGGATATACAAAACACATAGCCAAGCCAACAGAGTTGGGTTTATCAGGTCATCCAGGAGTTGGGAAAGGTTCAATGCTAAGCTGGTGAGCTCATCACAGAGCCAAGAACACCTACACCAGAACTAGCCTGACCTCTAAGACACCAAAACACACCCAACACAAGGAATCAGTCCCTTCTCTGCTACACAGTCCCTCAGGCCCTGCATTCCCTTCCAGTGCTATTCAGGGGTGATGGAGAAGAAGGCCATCCCTCTAGCTCTGTCTATGTGGTTTCCAGCCACCAGGTTTATCAAGCAAAACTAAGCCCCCATCCTTGCTCCCAATACAGTCCGAAGACCAACCATTGCACTCAGGCAATTAATTTAGCTGTCATAGCTTAAACAGGGAAAATGAATTCTGAGTCATTCTTGGCCCTATCGTGGCCAAAATGACTCTCAGGCGAATTTACAACAATCCCCAACATGTAAGGAATACCACAACAATCACAGCCAACAACGTGGGAAAACAAAGCCCGTCCTGGGCACGATATCACCAAGAAAACATATACAGGCCATGCTGGAGAAGAAATTACAGTCTCCCAGCCTGTGGATGAGCGTGAGCAACAATGTTGAACCCACAATCAACCGATGGGGAGTGGATACAACCACATCATCCACAAATCCATGGGGAAAGAAACTGCGTGGGTAAAACCCAGAAAGTTCTGTGCGTGAGAACGAAAAACGGGAAGGAATCCCTCTGCGTGAGAATGCACAGCAATGGAGAGGACGCGAATTGCAGTGCCTAGGTTTTTAGCAACTTGTGGAGCCAAGAAAATGTCTATGTAAGACCAAAACCGCCCAGAGCCTGTGCGTGAGGAGAAAAATAGACCAAAATCGTTCCCCCCCCCCCCTCGAGTGGAATTGCCTACGTGAGTGAAGTCAACAGGGGTGGAGTGTGCGTGGAGGCAAGGATTGACAGTCCTGCCACCCCACTCCCAAAGCAATTAACTGCCTCAACCACCAGCAGTAATTCTTCAATGAAAGTGGTTGGAAATAAAAGCAAGGGAAGAAGACACATGGGTATTGTCCCTCATTGGCCAAAGTTTAACAATTTCCCAACCCACCCTTATCGTTGTGAAAATCATGCCCCTTTCAATTTAGTTGCCACGATCGTAGCTGGTCGGGTTCATTTAATTAATTATAGATGCATATTTACATGATGACCAACATAATATATGCCGCATGCCCCAATATACAATCGGTGACAATTTAAATCCCGAAACATAGCATAACCGATCAATGGTGGGGCCTTGGCCTTTTAGCTCCGCACCATGATCATTTAATATTTACATCATGTACATCTAATGCAACGGGGTCAAAACTGGGGCATTACATTCCCCTCCCCCTTCAATAGCACTCTCCTCAGTGCTTACAAAATTGAACAAAATGCTACACTGGCATCGCCTCAGTGTTCTGTAGAATTGAACAAAAATGGATGTGCTAATCGCATGGCATCCTCCAGCTCCCACGTAGCCTCTTCAGGTCCATAGTGCTCCCATTGCACCTTTACCTAACCTATGGCTCGGTTCCGGAGCATTGTGACCTTCCTGTTGAGGATGCGCATTGGCTCGATTCGGAACTCTCCCTCGGGTTCCACCTAAATCACATCCCAATTTATCACATGGTTAGGATCATGTACATATCTCTTAAGCAAAGAAACATGAAAAACATTATGAGCTCTAGTGCTGGCAGGCAATGCAAGTCTATATGCAACTGGCCCTATTCTTTCAAGCACTTCAAACGGCCCACAATATCTTGGTGACAACTTGGTACAACTACCAATCTTCAAGGAACTCTTCCTTGCCCTCACTTTGAGGTACACATGATCCCCAACGCTAAACTCTATGTTCACCCTATGCTTATCTGCATAGCTTTTCTGTCTGTCCTATGTTACTTTCAGCTTCTGCCTGATCTTTACAACCTCTTGCTCCATTTCCTTGAGCAATTCTGGCCCAAGCACAATCCTATTCACTGGATTATCCCAAGTCACTGGTGTCCTACACCTTCTTCCATACAAAGCTTCATATGGACTCATCCCCAAGGATGCCTGATGTCCATTGTTATAAGCAAACTCTACCAAGTGTAAGTAATCTTCCCACTTGGTTGGTTTGTCCATTACGTACATGCGAAGCATATCTTCAAGCACCTGATTAACTCTCTCTATCTGACCATCTGTCTGAGGATGGTATGCAGTGCTGAAGTTTAGCTTTGTACCCAAATCTGTAAACAACCCCTTCCAAAAGTTGGAAGTGAACTTGACATCTCGGTCAGAGACTATTGCCTTCGGCAACCCATGCAATCTAAAAATCTCCTTCATGAAGATCTTTGCAATGTCACCAGTCTCATACGTATACTTAACCGGTATAAAATGTGCTGCCTTTGTCAACTTGTCCACCACAACCATGATGGAATCATGTTGTCTCCAAGTCATCGCCAATCCTGTAATAAAATCCATGGAAATAACTTCCCATTTCCATTCCGAAACTGGTAAAGGCTACAACAAACCTACTGGATGTTGATGCTCAACCTTTACCTGTTGACATTTCATACACCTTGAAATGTACTTGGCCGTATCCTTTTTCATTCCTGGCCAAAAGTACTGCTTTCTAGCTGTAGCAATTGTCTTCTGATATCCTTGGTGACCAGAATACGGAGCTCGATGGATTTCATCCATGACAACTCTCCTCAAATCTGCTACATTCGGAATATAAATTCTACCTTTATAAGTGAGAAGTCCATCTTCTTCCAATTTATATCCCTCCTACTTCTTCTCAAGACTTTGCTGCTGCAATTTGTCTTTTACCTGCTCATACAATGCATCTCCAGCAACATGACTAGCAATCTGCTGCCTCAAATCCGATTGGCAAATACTAAGAGATGCCACATGCATTTCTTGCATCTTCTTGCTGAGTGCATCAGCTACCTTATTCTCTTTCCCTTTTATGTGCTTGATTTCAAAATCAAACTCACATAAAAACTCCAACCATCTTGCTTGCCTAGCATTTAGAGTAGGCTGATCAAACAAATGCTTCAGTCCACAGTGATCTGTTCTGAGCTCAAATCTCCTACCCATCAAGTAATGTCTCCACATCTTGAGAGCATGTACTATGGCTGCAAGCTCTAGATCATGAGTGGCATAATTCTTCTCATGTTCCTTCAGCTTTCTTGACTCATAGCATATCACGTGGTTATCCTGCATAAGGACTCCTCCAAGCCTTTGTCCGCATGCATCGGTACACACCACAAAATCTTTTTCTGGATCTACAACCTTCAATACTGGTGCACTGGTGAGAAGATTCTTCAACTGCTGGAAGATTTCTTCACACCTTGATGTCCATTTGAACTTCATCCCCTTCTTTTCCAAAGAAGTGATGGCATGTGCAACTTTGGAAAATCCCTCAATGAATCTCCTGTAGTATCCTGCAAGTCCCATGAAAGATCTTACATCTATCACATTTCTTGGAGTAGGCCAATTCGTAATGGCTTCAATCTTTTCAGGGTCCACAGATATACCCTCCTCTGAGATAATGTGACCCAAATACTGAATTCTATCTCTATAGAAGTCACACTTGCTCAGTTTTGCATACAACTGATGCTCCTGGAGCAAACTCAATGTCAATCTCAGATGCTCTTCATGTTCTTCCTCATTCTTAGAATAAACAAGAATGTCATCAAGGAAAACAAGAACAAACTTGTCCAAATACCTACTGAAGACACTATTCATAAGGCACATAAATGTAGCTGGTGCATTTGTGAGACCAAATGGTACCACTACAAACTCATAATGCCCATACCTTGTCCTGAAGGCTGTCTTATGAATGTCTTCATCCTTGATCCTTACCTGATGGTAACTCGACCTCAAGTCAATATTGGAGAATACCCTTGCTCCTCTCATTTGATCAAAGAGGTCATCAATCCTAGGCAAAGGATATTTATTCTTCACAGTAACCTTATTCAATTGTCTATAATCAATACATAACCTGAGTGTACCATCTTTCTTCTTTATGAACAGAACTGGTGCTCCCCAAGGAGACACACTCGGCCGAATATACTTCTTTTCCAACAACTCTTGCAGTTGCATCTTCAACTCTAACATCTCCGGTATACTCATCCTATAGGGTGCCTTGGACACTGGTGCTGTTCCTTGCACAAGTTCAATTATGAAGTCAATGTCCCTCTTTGGAGGAAGTCCTGGAATCTCATCAGGAAACAACTCCCTAAATTCCTGTAACACCTGATAGTCCTCCAGCCTCGGAGTTTCATCTCTCATTTCCTCCAAAATCTAGGCTGCATACAACTGGAAACCCTTCCTACAGAACTTCTTTAACTGCATGGCTGAAACTTGCCGTACTGAAATCACCTTTGGAATGCCTTTCACAACTACTAGGCTTCCTTCTTCATTCATGCATTCAAAAGTCTTATTGTAAAAATCAAGCTTCACCTTGTGAGCTTCTAACCAATCCATTCCAATGAGAACATCATAGGAACAAAGCGGTAGAATATTCAGATCTACACAAGTGGCAATCCATCCATGACCAATGGACATTTTTCTACCACTTCACTGACCTTTCTCTTAGTTCCAGTGGCTAGCTGGACTAACCAAGATTTCCTATGCTTTACTTTCTTAAAAGCACAAATCTCCACTACTCTAGGAGTGATGTAACTGCGTGTAGAACTAGGGTCAATCAAAATAGAAATAGATTGCTCAATAGTCTTACCTGCTACTTGAACCACAGCTGACTGGTGATCTGCCTTGCGGTCCTCCAGTGCTGCATAAATCCTAGGGACTGCCCTTGCTACTTGACCCACTGTTTCTGCTTCTTGAATGTTAGAAGCTGGTCTTGCACTCTCATTCTCGAGTGGACAATTCCTGCACATGTGGGGTCCTCCACATTTCCAACATTGAAGTGGCCCTCTATTCTGTTGTGGATCCTTAGGCTTTTCTCCTATCACTCCAACTGGCTTACTCACAGCTTGAGATGGCTGCTTCTGCTGCTTCTGCAAATTAGAAGGTTTGCAACCTTTATTCCTTTGGTCAAACTTCTCATTCTTCTTGTCTCTCCATGCCTTATGGTAATCTGGCTTACCTTTGCTTTGCTCATAGCAATACTTGGATTTTCTTATTGCTTCCTCAAGAGTTCTAGGTTCATAAAACTCAATTCTATCTCTGTAAGACTGAGGTAATCCACTTAGAAAACGCTGGACCTTCACTTTTTCATCTCTGATGTACCGGACATATCTCAACAGCTCCAAAAACTTATTTGCATATTCTTCCATGGTCTGCTGTCCCAACCTAACTCATGGAACTCCTTAATCTTGTCATCATAATACCTGTTAGATAGGTATTTCTACTTGAAATACTTCTTGAACTGCTTCCACTTCAGTCTTCTTTCACTGATCCTCTTTACTTGCTTGAAGTGTTCCCACCAAATGGATGCTCTTCCATTCAAATTGAATATGGCAACTCTTGCCTTCATGTTTCCTGAATAATCATGCACTTGAAAGTACTTCTTTATCCCAAGAAGCCAAGCTTCAGATTCTTGTCCAATATTTACCTCACCATCAAACGTAGGAGGTTTAACTTTCTTGAATTCATCTCGAGTGCGATCCCTATGGTGTCTCTTTCTTTTTCTTTTATGAGAAGAAGAGCTTGAATCCCCACTGGATTCTTCGGAATCAGACAATCCACTAGAAGTCCTTCTCCTTCTCCTAGTACTGCTCTTACTGCCTTCTGGTATTGCTGTACCTCACCCAGAGTCTATCTTTCTTTGCAAGTCTGTCAAACTCTGCAACATTGTAGCATTCAACTGATGCTGCTATTCCTGGGCTTTGATCAAGCTTCTCATGGTAGCTGCAACATCTGACGGTGTCTCTTGGAATCTCCTTCCATTAGACTCTATGTCATCATTTCTATTACATACATTTTCTCCCATGGCGTCTCAGGCATGCTCATCAGAATCCCGAGCATCATACCCTTCATGGGTTCTCATACTGAACCACCCCTTACTTACCAAACTGCACTACCTGGAATACTTTCTCTTGAAGGTGACTATAATTCTGCAAACGTGTTAATAACATAATTGTTAGATGCATACATTGATACAAATCAACATTACTTACCTTCTCTTGGAATAATCATAAAATTACAAATGCCCAAACACACAAAATTTTCTTCCTCAAGGAATGACTGTCTGAAGGGGACGATCGGGGTTAAGGGGGCTTGCCCCCTTGTGGCTTCCTTGCGCGACTGCAGGGCGGGTCAAGGGCAGCGACGTCGTTTTTTTTTTTTGTAAAACATTGGCTTTCGCGCAATCTGGCGCATAAGATCACTGCCTCTTTTCTCATTTTCAACCCTGAAATCTCACTGAGAAACAGTCCAAAAATCCCACTGGGAAATAGTTAAAATCTACTAGAAAAATATCATGGAAAGCTCAAATTTTCCCCTTGCACAGAATCGGATCTCTTCCCCTATTCCTTCCACTGAATCGGCTCCTGGAACCCTTCTTCCTTCCACAACGGCAGCTTCTCAGAAGCTCCAATCCTTCCGCAACGGTGGCTTCTCGGAAGCTCCAATCTTTCTGCAACGGGGGCTCCTCAGAAGTTCCAATCCTTCCGCAACAGCGGCTCCCCAAAGTTCGACTCCTTCCGACGCCCGCTCTTACTTGGAGAAATTTTTAACTTCGGGCGTCGGTTGACTTCTTGCATCGGAAGCCAAATGACTTTGGCTTCCGCAATGGCGGCTCACCAAAGTCTGAATCCTTCCGACGTCCGCTCTTACTTGGAGAAATTTTTAACTTCGGGCGTCGGCTGACTTCTTGCATCGGAAGCCAAATGACTTTGGCTTCCGCAACGGTGGCTCACCAAAGTCCGAATCCTTCCGACGTCCGCTCTTACTTGGAGAAATTTTTAACTTCGAGCGTCGGCTGACTTCTTGCATCGGAAGCCAAATGAATTTGGCTTCCGCAACGGTGGCTCACCAAAGTCCGAATCCTTCCGACATCGCCCAACACTTAGGAATTTCCATGATTTTCTTCGCGTTTCCTTCTACCGTCGAAAGACTTTGCGGTTTAGGCTTCCGCAACGGCGGATGGGAAACCACTTTCCCTTCCACAACGGCGGAAGAAATTTCCATGAACTCTTCCAACTGCTCCAACACTTAAACTATTTTTTTGTTGAATTTGTAGTCTGATTTCCACTGGGCAGAGAGGAATACTACCTCTGTCACTGCACCCTTCTTGGCCCATAGAGGCCCATTGCTGCAACCCAAGCTCTGATACCATGCTGTCACGTCCCCAACCCTCCGACTGACGAAGAGGACATGACTACAAGATTCAAACACCCGGGCTAAGAGCCCCATGAACATGTACAGGCATAAAATTTGCAGAAACAGAATGCTCAAAGAAAATGCATTGCAGTATAACATGCATAAACGTAATTGTTTGTCATACACAGCGGAAACCACATACATTTCTACAAGCATGCATTCAACATGTTCATCTCAATCATTAACAGTAAATAAGATAGCAGAAGCAAAATAGGCCAGTTCACTTATCTTATGAGGAACTCGATCCGCAACCAGCTACGTCACTGCAATGTTCCACCCAACCATAGGCCAGCGTGCTCCTTAATCTCTCAACAGCGCTGCCACCCCCGAGCTGGGCATGATTATCCAAGGAATAAGGGAACAAGC
This sequence comes from Pseudotsuga menziesii, assembly GCA_001517045.1. Taxonomy (NCBI): domain Eukaryota; kingdom Viridiplantae; phylum Streptophyta; class Pinopsida; order Pinales; family Pinaceae; genus Pseudotsuga; species Pseudotsuga menziesii. Next base: position 23,841 of record LPNX010739493.1, read on the forward strand.
AGGCTTACACATAGCCAAGGATATACAAAACACACAGCCAAGCCAACAGAGTTGGGTTTATCAGGCTATCCAGGAGTTGGGAAAGGTTCAATGCTAAGCTGGTGAGCTCATTACAGAGCCAAGAACACCTATACCAGAACTAGCCTGACCTCTAATACACCCAAACACACCCAACACAAGGAATCAATCCCTTCTCTGCTACACAGTCCCTCAGGCCCTGCATTCCCTTCCAGTGCTATTCAGGGGTGATGGAGAAGAAGGCCAGCCCTCTAGCTCTGTCTGTGTGGTTTCCAGCCACCAGGTTTATCAAGCAAAACTAAGCCCCCATCCTTGCTCCCAATACAATCCGAATACCAACCATTGCACTCAAGCAATTAATTTAGCTGTCACAGCTTAAACAGGGAAAATGAATTCTGAGTCATTCTTGGCCCTATCGTGGCCAAAATGACTCTCAGGCGAATTTACAATAGTCCCCAACATGTAAGGAAGACCACAACAATCACAGCCAACAACATGGCAAAACACAGCCTGTCTTGGGCACGATATCACCAAGAAAACATATACAGGCCACGCTGGGGAAGAAATTACAGTCTCCCAGCCTGTGTATGAGCGTGAGCAACAATGTTGAACCCACAATCAACCGGTGGGGAGTGGATACGACCACATCATCCGCAAATACGCGGGGAAAGAAACTACGTGGGTAAAACCCAGAAAGTTCTGTGCGTGAGAACGAAAAACGGGAAGGAATCCCTCTGCGTGAGAATGCACAGCAATGGAGAGGACGCGAATTACAGTGCCTGGGTGTTTAGCAACTCGTGGAGCCAAGAAAATGTCTACGTGAGACCAAAACCGCCCAGAGCCTATGCGTGAGGAGAAAAATAGACCAAAATCGTTCCCCCCCCGAGTGGAATTGCCTGCATGAGTGAAGTCAACAGGGGTGGAGTGTGCGTGGAGGCAAGGACTGACAGTCCTGCCGCCCCACTCCCAAAGCAATTAACTGCCTCAACCACCAGCAGTAATTCTTCAATGAAAGTGGTTGGAAATAAAAGCAAGGGAAGAAGACACATGGGTATTGTCCCTCATTGGCCAAAGTTTAACAATTTCCCAACCCACCCTTATCCTTGTGAAAATCATGCCCCTTTCGATATAGTTGCCGCGATCGTAGCTGGTCGGGTTCATTTAATTAATTATAGATGCATATTTACATGATGACCAACATAATATATGCCGCATGCCTCGATATACAATCGGTGACAATTTAAATCCCGAAACATAGCATAACCGATCAATGGTGGGGCCTTGGCCTTTTAGCTCCGCACCATGATCATTTAATATTTACATCATGTACATCTAATGCAAAGGGGTCAAAACCAGGGCATTACAATAACATATGAATAAACTCAGATTCACTTAAAATTTGACAAAAACAATCCCACACATTGACTTAAGGCACAAAAGTACATTATAGTGTTGAATAAACTTCACTCTGGATAACTGCTTGGTTAAACTTTAAACTTCACTTTGGCCAACTGCTTGGCTAATAGATTGCATTAGGGGAGTTTTGAGATCTAAAATGGGCCTCATAAGGGAAATAATAAAATAAGACTTATAATAATAAAATAAAACTTCTAAATTTTGGAGAGAAAAAGAAATAAAAATAAAAACTTTTTCTTATTGTATTTTTTGCATATCTCCTTATATGTTCACCCAAATTTTGGATTTTGGGGACTCGTTGGATGTGGAATTGAATTTCGTATCCAACCCATATCCACACTGCACACTTCTGAGGTATCCATGACACCCAAAAATGAAAATTTCAATAAAACATGTATTTTAATATTAAAATACATTTGATGATGGTTCAACATCTACCTTTTTGGGAGGTAAATCCTCTTCATGTATTTCTTCAAGCTGAAACCTTCTGGATTTCTTAAGATTTGTTTCTTCGTCAAATGTTACATCCCTACTAATCTGTATATGATGGAATCTTGAAATGTAAATCCTGAATGCTTTGGAGACTTCACAATATCCAACAAATGTTCTCTTCTTTCTGAAACGATCCAACTTGGTTCTCTTTTCTTTTGGAATGTGAACATTGACTGGACAACCAAATATCTTGATATGGATCAATTCAGGTTTCTTTCATGTATACATTTCTTCAGGAATCTTGAATCCAATATCACTATGAGATAATCTATTCTGCACATACACAATTGTTCTTGCTGCTTCATCCCATATATGCATGGGAAGATCTTGATCATGAATCATTGTATTCAATCACTACTTCCATAATGGTTCTACTCTTTTTTTCTGCAACACCATTCTGTTGCGGATTGTAGGGAGTGGTTAGTTCCCTCTTGATTCTAGCTTCTTTGTAGAAGGCTTCAAATTCTTTTGAAGTATATTCTCCACAATTATCTATTTTGAGTGTCTTGATTCTTCTTTTTGAATGGTTATCTATTAAGGCTTTGAATTCCTTGAATTTCCTAAACACTTCACTCTTTGTCTTCAAGCAGTATGTACATGTATTTCTTGAATAGTCATCAATAAATGTAACATAATATTCATATCCACCTAAAGATGTGGAGGGAATAGGACCACATACATCAGAATGAATTAATTCCAACGAACCTTTAGTCTTTGTTTCACTCTTCAAAAATGGATTCTTGATGTTATTTCCTCTTTCACATCCTTTGCAAGTACCTTCATGATCTATATTCAAATCTAGTAAACATCTTACCACCTTGATCACATAGGGTAATTCTTTTTAGTTTATGTGACCAATCCTTCTATGCCATAGTTCACTTGAGATAGTGGCATCATGCCACAAGGGATGTTTCTAGATGTCCCTTGAGTTTGTACAATCCTCCTTCTTCTTCAACAATGACCACAAAATCTTCAATTGTATTTCCTTTGGTCCACATGAGTACTTGTAAATCTATAAAGAAACTCTATATCCTTTCTTATCTAATGTTGATATGGAAAGTAAGTTCTTTTTCAAACTTGGTACACATAGTACTTCCTTCATCTTCATGGAGGTTCCAAAGTCAAGCTTGTAGCTTGATTCACCAATTCTTTGGCTGGGATATTGATAGTCATCTCCAAATGATACTTTCTTAGGAGAGTTGATTTATTCAAGTCTTGATATATTTTTCCTCTTCTCTATCATGTGCTTTAAAGGACCACTATCAATCATCCATGTATCTTCTCTGGGTATTACAAACCCAGAGAGTACGGAGACTAATACATATTATTCTTTTGCTTATATATTTCGAGGTATTTATTCTTCTTCTTCATCCTCATCTTTATCTAGATGATTATGATGTCTTTTTTTTGTTCTTCTTCAATGGACACTCTCTGGCAAGGTGTCTTATCTTATGACAGCTATAACATTGACATTTGGAGTAGTCTTTCTTCTGTCTGTTTTCTCTTTTCCTTTGAAACTTATTGGGAGTTCTATACTCCTTGTGACTATCCTTTTTGAAGTTTAATTGTATTCTTCTCCTCGTATGGGTGACTAGATCTTTATCATATTCTTTAAGTAAAGCTTCTCTGTCAGCTACTCTAGCTTCCTCTTGGATGCGATCTTCCCATGTAATGTCAAACTTCATACTTTCTTTTCTAGCACACAGAGTCTATATGAATGAATCCCAAGGTCAAACGAGACCATTGAGAGTAGGCATAACTAGTTAATCTTCATCAAGGGAGTCCCCAATGGCATTTAGTTGTTCCTTAAACTGGGAGACCCTTGTGAAGTAATCTTGAATGGATTATACTTTACTCATCTAGGTACCCTTCAGTTGAGCTCTCAAATTCATCTTTCTATTGATGTTCTTCACCCCATAAATTTTGAAAAGGGAATCATACATTTTCTTTGGTATCTCTGTAGATGACACTCAAGGGATCAAGTGATCTTTGATATAATCCGTAATGATCTTCATTGCCTTGATTAGGTCATTTTGGTGCTTCTCCTTATATTCATCTTCTTCTGGTTTTGCAACTTCATCTTTTATGTATTTGTTGGGATAATTCTATCTAAGAATGATACCAATCCTATACTTCCATGCTCAAAAATATTCTATGACGTCCATCTTGTCCTCAAGCTTAGTGCTTGGGGCCATCTTATCCAGGAGTTCGATAAAAATTGAAAGTTCTCAAAATAAAAATCTGACCTTACCAGGAGATGTGCTTGACTAAGGCGAGTTGGTTAGTCCACTTGGTTTTTGGAGATTCTAAATCTCCACCCTTCAAAACATCCTTGCGATATTTCAGTTTCTATAGATTTTTGGTTCTGGTTTTTTGTAGTTTTATGGTTGAGGTCCAAACTAGGGTTTTTCTTTCCTAGAGATTCACCCACTAGAAAACTCTAATCTATGGCTAATTATAGGTAGTCTAGGAAGGCACAAATTTCTATGCAAACAAATCTTCAAATTTCCTAATTTTGAAGAAACCATAATTTCTAGTCGGAGGGAGAGGAGAGAGAATTTCACCTTGTGAATGTTGTTCTATTCAGGCTAGCTCTGATAACATGTTAAGATTTCATATTGTTAGCTAGATGTCATTAATTATTAATCGAAATTTCAATAGTAGCATATGCAGAATCACTGAAAGAAACACAATCACAACATATACACATATTTATCTTGGGAAACCCTCAAGGGGAAGAAAACCCAACAAAACTTCATCTATATAGATATATAAGATAAAACCCCAAAATAGGTGATCCTCCTCCTTGTTTGTATGTCTCCCTCTCTCTCCTATTCGTTGTACACAAGTGAGTGTGTGTGTTCAAATGAGGAACACAAATCCTCTATTTATACTCTTTTTGTCACTTGAATTTTAACCTAAAAAGTCGGCCCCACTAAACTAACTGGTTGACTTGACCTGGGAAGACTCAAAACATTATTATATTATATTCATTAGGGTACTATTGACCTGGCTTACAATGGATTTTATACCTCATGACTCTATGATGACTAAATACAATACTAACATCCCAACAGAGGAATAAGACATCTCCATTGGGGTACATCAGTAAAATACATTTAGAATATTCTTTGAGGTTACAATATTTCAATAGACTCCTTCTTGATCCTTGTCTTCTTACAAGAATTAATGGAGTCTTTGACAATGTTCTCTACTTCATCTTCTGATTCTGGGTAGATCTCTTCTAAATTTCATTTGTCTTTTGTGATGAGGGTCCTCCCTTTTTTTGTGATGATGGTACTCCTTCTTTCTATGATTTATTCTGGTGTGAACTGTGAGAGCTTCATCTTCAGTTGCTCCCATCTTATCTTCTCTTGTTATGATTCAAGTTTCTTCTTGTGTGCATTCTTTCCAAAGTATGTTGAAAGTGATCATCTTCTTTCTGGCACATACTCCTTGAATGAATGAATCCCATGATCCTTGGAGGCCATTCAAGGTGGTCATTATAATCTCCCATTCTTCTACTTTCTCATCTACTGCTTCAAGTTGTTCCTTGACTTGAGAAACTCTTGTGAAGTATTATTGCATGGTCTCTGAATTTTGTATCTTCACATTCTTTAGTTGGTTCCTCAATGTCATCTTCTGATTGATGTTCTTTCCTTTGAACAACTTTGTCAAAGCATCAAACACTTCCTTAGGTGTCTTCAAGGATGACACATGAGGGATGGGGTGATCCTTAATAGAATTTGCAATGATTCTCTTTTCCTTACTTAAGTTCCTCTTATGGATAGCCTTTGATTCATCTCCCTCTGGAGTTGGAACTTCCCCACTGATATACTTGTTCGAATCATTTTCTTCAAGGATCAGAGAGATCCTATATTTCTATGCTCAGAATTTGTCAGCTCCCCTAATCTTATCATCAAGTTGTTAGAATAGTAGAGTCAAGCTAAACTAGTTAACCTATCTAAGAAACCAACAACATATCATAAAAGATAAGAAAAGGAAAAGAAAATGACAAGACAACACCGATATACATGGTTCACCCTAATGGGTTACATCCATGGGAATGTAGTCTTCTATTATCTCCATAATTTCTTCTCCAATCTTACAAGAGAGCAAAGCACAAATACCCCAAAGAATATAGATGATGTACAACAATTTCACAATGGTACCACTACTACATCAAGAATACATAATATGTAGAGACTCACTTGACCCTATTATATACTAAGAGATGAGGAGGAATTACTCTCACATATTTCATGTGGGATAATATAATTCTCCAAAATAACATCTATTTATACAATACCATGGACAAATACTCTACACAAGTAAATACACCACCATATAACTATGGGTTAAATGTATTACTCTTTTACATAAGATTGTAGACAAGTTCCAACATAATACAAAGACATTATTACCTTCCAAGGAATATAATATATTCCAACACTCCCCCTTAATAATGGCTAGGAGAAGGGCCTAGACTAACACTAATGAAGGAAGGAGTCATTACTGCTCCCCCTTGATGACAACTTTTAGAAGAACCAAAGCTGAAAAAGATGAACACTTCGACTGGTGGAATTTGACGATGAACAACCGATTCTCACTAAATCATGAAAGTGCACATGAACCAGGTTGTACGATGAAAGACCCAACAATAAAATGCCGAGAACATGTGATGTAATCGAATCGCAAGAAGCGCAGATCACCACAAGAATCATCACAACCATACATTATAGCTGAAGAACTCTGATATAACATCCACACCAGTGTATAGATACCTTCGAACAGCCGATACAACATAACATGTGTCTAAGAACACCACAACAATTTACAAAAATCCCAAATGGCCAATACACATGCGGATAACAGACATTCTTCCAATCAAGGTGTAATATAAATATCTGTAGAAGACCTTAAACATCGAAGAAACAAGACCCCAATGGTCTATACATTGAAAATGATATCATACAGATGAACATCATGACATTAACAGTAGAAGATGGTGCTTCATTACTTCTGGAATAAGGTGAAAGCCTAAACAAAGAACTTATCTGCATAAGAACTTTCAATATTAAAGCATATAAAGATCATAAAACAAAATTGCTCATAGAGAAATAAAAATGCTTATATACCAAAGGTTAACAAACATCATATAAAAGAATGACAACATAATATGATCAAATAAAAGATTAACTTGCTCATTAAGGAAAATGAAGTTACTTTTACACATTAAGTGTCAGCCATAACATATAAATAGTGAGCCAAAGATTTCACTTAAATATATGAAAAATTAGTCATCAAGCAACTAATCTGAAGCATAGGTGCATTTCTTATTAGTATGAGGTTAATATGCAAGAGATGGATGCCCTGAAAATGTCAATGCTTCCAGATAGGAACATTAGAGACAAGTAGGAACAAGACAACCTCTGCAATCATAAGACTCAGAAATCTCATTGCAACAATAATAAGGTGTTCATGATAAATAGTTCAAGATTTAAAGATTGCTCAAAGCCATATAAATATTGAGTAAAAGATGATCAAAATAAACATGACATGAGATATAGATAAATCAAAATATTTAATATGATCAACATATAGCAAATTATGATCAACTCAGGATATCACTTATAAAAAATTATGAAATGACAAGTAACTAATGGTCTTAATCACAGGTTCATTTCTTGTCAACACTATGTAAATATGCAAGAGACGAAATGCCCTGCAAATGTCAATGCTTCCATATTGGAATGTTAGAGAGAAATAACACAGGAACTAGATACAATCTCTGCAATGCATGAAAAAGAAACTATATCCCAATTAAATAACTTATGACAAGCCCAAAAATATGATATCACATAGATTAAAAAAATGATTTTACTTAAGAAATTAATTAGCAAGAGCATATAATGATCATAAAGAAATTACTTATAAAAGAATGAAATTGCTTTGTATACAAAGGTGAGCAATAACATATAAATAAAGTAAATAATGATCACTAGATAACACGTATGAGATTGTTCTTATCAAATTGTTTTTATAAACAAACAAAGAAAAGAACTAATTAATTATTAAGTATATTTAAAAAATCATTAAGCATTAAATGGTTTATAGCTATCATTATGACAAAATATTAGATATCCATGTCCTTAAAAGATGTCAATATTTCCATATAAAAATGTGAGACAAACATATAGCAAGAACAAGAAATAATATCTTAATAAAAATGATTAAAAGCAAAACCTAAATGCAAAAAATGAATAACAGAAAACTTAAATACTTTACCGTACTGATCTGAATCTACAAAAAACACTGTTAGAAAAACAATAAAGGAAAGAAATTTTTTTTACTTACAACCCTTTGAAAAAATGTGCCCATAAAATCCTAGTCTTCTATTTTGATTGTGTAGGTGGATCTAGAATGGTTGTTTCAATTCCAAAAACAGGTTATAATAAAAAATCTGCTGAGAAATGACCAAGTTACGGCTCTTTTTTATAACTACTGTTTTTAATACCAAAAGAAAGCCCAAAAATGCCCAGTTTTCTGTTCTGGTCACGTGAGTGGATCTAGAATCGCTAATCCCATTCCAAAAATAGGTTATAATAAAAAAAAGGGTAAAAAATGACCAAGTTACGGCTCTTTTATATAACTGTCATTTTTATTACCAAAAGGAAGCCCAAAAATACTCAATTTTCTATTCTGGTCGCGTGGGTGGATCTAGAATGGCGTTTCAAATTCCAAAAATAGGTTATAGGAAAAAAATTTAGTAAAAAATGACCAGGTTACAACCCTTTTTTGTAACTGTCATTTTTATAATCAGAAGAAAGATCTCCTTGAGAAAAGCCCCAAAATCATGTAGATCTATAGAAAAACATCAAGAAACCCTTGAAAAAATTCTGCAAAAATCTTACACAACAAGTTAGGGTTAGGGTAAAAAGAAAAATGCAGAAATATGCCCAGATCTGAAGAGAAGCCTAATAGCTACCAAATAGAAAGAAAATCTACAACAAAATGACAATGCCCAAATGATAATCGTTATTGATTGAAAGTTATAGAAGGTACTTGATCATAGCAACCCGCTCTAATACCATGTTAGAATAGTAGAGTCAAGCTATCCCCATTCCATCCATCCCTTGCCTCCCATCCACCACCACACTTCCATCCATCTCCCCCTTCTTCGTCACATCATTCGCTCACTTCCCCCTGCCCCACCCATCCACTGCTTCCCTTGCAATTTCCCATATTTCCACCCTCCCCGCTATAACCACGATACACCATCCATCCACATTCACCCATCCCTCTTTTCATCTACTAGCTTGCTTTCAAACCCTAACAATGTATTTGAAACCCTATTCCTTGAAGTGAAAAGATAAAATATGTTTCCAATAACTCCACTACAGCTATTAGTTGAGAGAAGGTGTAAAGTATCGGTTACTAATCTGTACGGAAATTGAAACCGTAAAAAATGGAATAGATCACTACTGGATGCGTTTATGGTATTCATGATCGCATTTTGAAAGACAACCACCATGAAAAACTCATGAATAAGTTTCGGGTAGTTGAAAAGATGCTACAGACTATGTCTTTTGTTTTGGTTTTATTGTTGTTTTTTCTAGCTATTAATCTTGGAAGGGAGCGGTTGTTTTGATGAAGATGGTACACCATATATATAACTCTAAAATCAGAAGCGCTCATAATAATCACAATACATGGCGATTCAGACAAAATTATATTTAGAGGAAATGGAACGCTGGATCTGTAGAGTGTTTTCTTTAGAAACTATCTATCTCAAATGATATAGAATCTAAACACGACGGAAGGGAAGGCATCAGAAACATTGCACCTTAAAATCGTCATTCCTTCTAAATGCATGTTCGAGTTAAAAACTGCAATCGCTTCCTGCAAAACAAGATCAATAATAAACATGTCATTGCAAAGAAAACATATGATCTATCAAACATTTCGGTGTCATTATGATACCAATTACCTGGTACCTGAGAAAGGAGAGGTGCAACATCCTCGAATCAAACTTGGAATGGTTGCTCGTTATATATAAATAACGAGATAGATAAAGCTTTGTTAATAAGTCGTCAAACGTGTACTAAGAAAAATGCAGAGAGTGCTTGTGTGAGCTGACACGTCAAAATCCTGGACGCGAGTTCCATGAGTAATTGAAATTGATAGCTACTATCAAGAAAGAAGAAAGCATCGAGCTCTGTAGACTCTACAAAAGCCTTCATCTTTCAAATTTTATAGATGTGATGTCGGACAGGCCATGTTGTATGGAATATTAAATGGCTTACTATAAGTACTGATTACTAAATCTTGAAAATGGGTGAAATCTCATTACTAAATCTTGAAAATGGGTGAAATATCATTACTAAATCTTGAAAACCATCGAAATCTTTAATACACATATAAACACTCATTACACTGATGGCCACACATTTGTTTGAATATTTCTGGTACCAAATGATCTGTTCTATTCTATGGACTATACATTTGCAGACATCGATAAACAACCGTCACATGAAAAGCAACTCACAAGTCACGACCACTACAGTATTGGAATTTTAATCACCCCCATTACTTTGAAAACACCCTTTCTCAAAGGGTCATATTCATTTTTATAAGGGAAACCTTGCTGTGTAAAAGCCCTACTTTCTTGGTCATTATGATTTCTTTTACGGGTAAATTTTTCATTAACTAATAAATATCAATTAAGATTCAAATATTTTTTTAAAGTTATATAAAAAGAGATTAACATATTTTGAAAAAGTTAAAGAGAAAGATATAAATTTCACATTTTATTAGACTTAAGTAAAACTTAAATATATAGATAAATAAATATTTATTTTTAAAATAAATCATATAAACAAAGATACTATACTTTATGGATATGTTTATATAAAAATGAGATTAGTAAGAGATAAACTTTTATAAGCTCGGCATCATTTATATAATAAATTTACTATCTTTAAGAACAAAATCTCAACTAATCAACATCTTACTCCCTAGGACATTAGACAAGACTAAAGAGGGCACAAGATGAACCGAGACGACTTATCCCATGAGGAACTTGAGGGATAACTAATTCAAGATGAATTATATTTTCCATCATATCAAAAAAAGTGCCAAAAATGCATTCTCAAAGGAGGCTGAGCTCCTGCACTAAGCTCAAGCTCAACTTTCTTGCACTAAGATTGGGCTCAGCTTTCACCATAATCATCATCATCATAGTCATCCTTATCATCATCATCATAGTTACCATCCTCATCATCATCATTGTCATCATCCTCCTCCTCATCATCATCATTGTTCCTCATCATCGTCATCATCATCATCATCATCACCATCATCATCATTACCATCATTGTTCATCATCATCGTCATCGTCATCATCGTCATCATCATCATCATCATCATCATCATAGTCATTATCCTCATCCTCATCCTCATCATCATCATCATCATCATCATCCTTATCATCATCATCATCCTCATCCTTATCCTCCTCCTCCTCCTCCTCATCATCCTTATCCTCATCATCATAGTCATCATCCTCATCATCATCATTGTCATCATCATCATCACCATCATAGTCATCATCATCGTAATCATCATCATAATCATCGTCATCATCGTCGTCGTCATCGTCATCGTCATCATCATCATCATCATCATCATCATCATCATAATTGTTGTCGCCATCATCATCATCATCGACATCATCGTCATGGTCATCGTAAGCATCATCATCATCATCATAATCATTGTCATCATAGTCATAGTCGTCATGATAATCATCCTCATCATCATCCTCATCATCATCACCATCATTGTTCATCATCATCATCATCATCGTCATCATCATCATCCTCATCCTCCTCATCATCATCATCATTGTCATCCTCCTCCTCCTCCTCGTTATTGTTCATCATCATCGTCATTCCATTGTCATCATCCTCTTCATCATAGTCATGGTCATCATCATCATTCCATTGAAAATTCTTGAAAATAAAATCAAAACAAAGTTTCAACTAAACCTATCACCATCATCATCATCATCACCATCATTGTTCATCTTAATTGTCATTGTCATCGTCGTCATCATCATCATAGTCATCATCCTCATCATCATCATTGTCATCCTCCTCCTCCTCCTCATCATCATTGTTCATCATCATCGTCATGGTCATTGTTTGTGCCAGAAATTGTTCCTAAGGCTAGGGGAACAAGCCAACACAATCTCAAGAGTAAAACTCAATAAATAAAACAAAGTTTAGGGTTTTGGGTATGATTTAAATGGTTGAAAGCTTCAAGAACATGCAGGGAATACATTCAGAGTAAAAGCAACAACTAAATCATAGACATAAACAGATAAAGATGCCCAAACATATCACAAAAATCCAACAAAGAGACTATGCTGTGGTTCATACATTAAAAGATAAGCATTACCAGAAAAACACATTAACTAGCAATGAATTTACCATTTAAGAAGCAAAACATGCTCAATAACAAAGCCAACATAGACAAAATGTGGGGGAAAGAGTCATATATTACATTATTTCATCAGTAAATGCATATGAGAGTTACAGTACCAGTTCTCTGAACAAGTCTGAAAGTACAAGCAGCTAGCAGACCTCCTGATGCTCCCAAAATCCAGAACCTTTACAATCTCTTGATAACTCCTCTAAATAGCTACAAATAAGTAGTTCCATCTCCCCTTCATTAGGTCGAAATTGAAACTACCCAGCAGTTACATTAACTAACTAACTCAACTAATTTACTAAAAATAGCAAATCGGATTCCTGGCAAATATGGTGAATTTCTGGAAAATAGGTGTCAAAGAAGCTTCCATATCTCTTAATTGGTGACACCTGTGCAAACACTGAGAGAGGTTTTTGTAAATGGGTCCGTGATGGACAAAAACCTCTCTTGGTTTGTAAAAATTCATCTCCAATCAATCAGAATCTGCCCCGCAAAATGAACACTAAAACGGGAAAATATTGAATATTTAAACTCCCTGAAAAATAGGCTGCAAATCTTTAATTGAATATTTCAAACCTTGACAGATGTTGCAAAACTGAGAGAGGTTTTTGTATATGGGTATATTAGGAACAAAAAACTCCTTTGGTTTTCAAAAATTCCTCTCCATTAGCTCGTGGTAGGCATTTGACTTCAATGACTCAAAACAGGAAAAATAGAGCAGAATTCTGCTCCTACTGCCTCCTTTTTTCATTCATAAGTGCTGAGACTTTGTTTCTGCAAATAATTCTCCCCCAATCCCCATCATCATCATATTTTTCCATCTCAGCATCAACCTCCACATCCATCTCTTTAAAAACAGAGGTCTCCGACTCAAGTAAGCATTCCCCAAAAAGAAAAAAGCCCATGCTGCAGAACTCTGCAGCTGTACATCATTTGACTCTCTTACAACTCCAAGGATCTCATGTATCAGTGACTGTGAAAATTGCTCACAAAGCGTATTAGAGAGAATCAGTCCTCTCACACAAGTTGTTTCCTTTTGTTTGGTTATTAGATGAAAATCCAATGCCTGCTGGCTGGAAGGAGTGACAAGCCCAGCACCAGCACTTATGCAATTGACTATACTAACCATCCCACCAAGGTGAACAATTGGAGGATTTTGATCAGTGTAAGTTCTTCTTATTGTTTCCAGCAATGTTTTTTACCTCTTCAACTTTTATTGGATGTGCAGATTCATTTAAAATACAAGAAAGAAGGTTGCCTGATTCAATGTAGCTAGCCATTAACAAATTTTGATACAAATACCCATGCTCCTTTTGACAGGCAACTTTAGAAATCAGTATTCTAAATCCATCCACTAAGGAATCTAATCCTTCATCCAAGAGTTCCAGCTTCAGACAAATATTCACAGCAGTAGATAAAGCTAAAGATGAACCCACTGCCAAGGATACTTCAGATATATCACCATAGTCAAAAGACTCTGACTGTGATTTCCTTTCTTACCATGAGTTCACAATAGGGATCCAAGATATTAAAATGTTTGTAATCTCAACCACCATGGCTGGACTTCCACTCATCTGTATAGCAACGACAGAGGTTCCTAGACCAAGGACAAGCCCTGCAATACCCCAGACATTTTCCTCTCTATTATCCCAGTGTTTACCAGCATGTTCTGGCAGTTTGATACAACCTATATTACAATCAACTGCATTAAGCAACTCAAATTGGTAAAAGTTCTGCAAAGATTCAATAGCAAATGGGCACATCCAGCAAAACAACAGAATCAGGCTTTTCACAACATGTCCCAAGTAACGCTGTCTTTTCTTGTTTGCTTGTTCCTAGTTCTTTCCATGTAGCAGTATTGATAGAATCACCACTGAGGAGTCTTTGACAAGCAAAACCTAGACCTACACCACATGCACCTATTACAAGAGCTCTGTTGCTCCTGCCTGCAACCTTCAACAGCATGTCAATAATTTCATATTTGTGCTTCCAATCTGTAGCATGCAAACAAGTAGACACAAGTCCAAGAGAAGTTGCAGATGACCAATGTTTGTATTCATGAGCATCTTGATGCAACCAATCCAGAAGAAACCTCGTTGCAGCTGGAGTCACGCTATGTGCAGATGAAGGCAAAATCATGCACAGAGCACCAAGGGCAAGTGCTAAGTTCTCTGCAGCATGGGGTACAGCCTCCTCTGCGATTTTCTTTATATCCTTGAATATACTATATCCAACCATTGTTGGAATCTGCTCACCCACATCAGTCATGCCCTCTACTTCAATAACAATCATCTTTGCTCTAAGCCAGCGGTGCATAAAAGAAAGCCATGACTGCAAAGACAATAAAGCAACACATATATTTCTTGACAACTGGATGCTTCCTACAATTTCCACCAAAGCATTCTCATGCTTAGCCAGCCATTCCCGCAAATCCTTTGAATAGACTTTCTTTGGCATTGCTCTCAGAGGAGGAGAGAATGTCAAACTCAGTAAAGCCGCACCAGGAATGTCTGCAACAGCATGCTTCCTTTCTGAAGAAAATAGTACTCGAGGAAGAGCATGCATTAACTTCTCAACTTTGTTCATTCCAACTCTCTCTGTTTTCCTCAGCCTACGCCGTGTTCTATGCTCGTATGTCAAGAACTTGACCACAAGCCTCTCCGTGACCTGCTGCACTTCAGGACAATGTTCAGAAATAAGCAAATCTACCTACTTCTTAGGTAACTCTGATATAACTTACTTCATATATCCAACCTCATAGAAGGTCAATGCCTGGATAGCATAAAACTTGCTTGAAAATCGAAAAATAAGAGGGCCGCGATATTCTTGTAGCGCGCCCTTTGTAATTTTTCTGTCCAGCGCTACAAGAATATCTGCAATGCCAATTCTTCGCTATTTTTTAGCTTTTTGCTAATTTGTAGGAGGTTTAAAAGCTGCTAAGGTGAAAATCATGCTTAGGGGTTCTCCAAATAAACATTTATGAATCAAATATTTGATATAATGACCTTTTCTTTAACCCCTTTAAAATACAAAGGACCAAAAAATTAAAACAAACCTATAACAAGCAAGCTCAAAAAACTATCTAATCAACCAAAAAGTTCCTAAAAGAAAATAAAAATGAGACTTAAAACAAAATTACTTCAAATAAAATGAAAAACAAACCAAAAATCGAAGAAGTCAAACCAAAATTGAAGGAAAATTTACTGACTTAACAGTCATCATCATCATTCCATTGAAAATGCTTGAAAATAAAATCAAAGCAAAGTTTCAACTAAACCTATCATCATCATCATTGTTCCTCATCATCATCATCATCCTCCTCCTCCTCCTCCTCATCACCATCGTCATCATCATCATCATCATCATCATTCTCATCCTCCTCCTCATCATCATAGTCATCATCCTCATCATCATCATCATCACCATCATTGTTCATAATCATTGTCATCGTCATTGTCATCATCATCATCCTCATCATCCTCATAATCATCATCCTCATCATCCTCATCATCATCATCATAGTCATCATCCTCCTTAGCTTCATCATCATCATCATCCTCATCCCCATCATCATCCTCCTCCTCCTCCTCCTCCTCCTCCTCCTCCTCATCATAGTCATAGTCATCATCCTCATCATAGTCATAGTCATCATCCATCATCATCATCATAGTCATCATCCTCCTCATCCTCATCATCATTGTTCATCATCATCTTCATGGTCATCATCATCATTCCATTGAAAATGCTTGAAAATAAAATCAAAGCAAAGTTTCAACTAAACCTATCATCATCATCATTGTTCCTCATCATCGTCGTCATCCTCCTCCTCCTCCTCCTCCTTCTCATCATCATCACCATTGTTGTCATCATCATCATCATCCTCATCCTCATCCTCCTCCTCATCAACATAGTCATCATCGTCATCATCGTCATCATTGTCATCATCATCATCATCACCATCATTGTTCATCATCATCATCATCATCATCCTCATCATCATCATCATCCTCATCCTCATCCTCATCATCATCATCATAGTCATCCTCCTCCTCAGCTTCATTATCATCATCATCCTCATCCCCATCATCATCATCATAGTCATCATCCTCATCATCATCATCATCATCATCATTATCATCACCATCATAGTCATCATCCTCCTCCTCATCGTAATCATCATCATAATCATCGTCATCATAGTCATACTATTCGTGATCATCATCATCATCGTCATCCTCATTGTCATCGTCATCATCATCATCATAGTCATCATCATTGTTCATCATCATCATCATGGCCATCATCATCATCATCGCCATCATCAACATCATCATCCTCATCATCGTAATCATCATCATCATCATCACAATCATCATCATCATAGTCATAGTCATCATGATCATGATCATGATCATCATCCTCATTATCATAATCAGCATCACCATCATTGTTCATCATCATCGTCATCACCATCATCATCATCATCATCATCATCATTATAGTCATCATCCTCATCATCATCATTGTCATCCTCCTCCTCCTCCTCATCATCATTCCATTGCAAATTCTTGAAAATAAAATCAAAGCAAATTTTCAACTAAACCTATCATCATCATTGTTCCTCATCATCGTCGTCATCATCATTATCATCATCCTCATCCTAATCATCATCATCGTCATCACCATCATTTTTCATCATCATTGTCATCGTCATCATCGTCGTCATCATCCTCATCATCATCATTGTCATCATCCTTATCATCATCACCACCACCACCATCATCATCGTCATCATCATTGTTCCTCATCATCATCACCATCATTATCACCATCATTGTTCATCATCATAGTCATCATCATCCTCCTCATCATCATCATTGTCGTCATCAACATCATCATCATCATCATCTTAATCATCATCATAATCATCGTCATCATAGTCATAGTCATCATGATCATGATCATCCTCATCATCATCATCATCATAGTCATCATCTTCATCATCATCATTGTCATCATCCTCATCCTCCTCATCATCATTGTTCATCATCATCATTCCATTTCCAATGCTTGAAAATAATGGAAGATAATTACCAATTTTATCAATGAGATTCCAATATTATCATTATAACTTTATTTTATTTTTATAAAATTTTATATTAAATTAACCTATAAAAAAACAACTATAAATCCAATATAAATCTATATTTATATAAACCAACTATAAATTTAATATAAATATAATAAATCCAATATAAATCTATATTTATATAAACCAACTATAAATTTAATATAAATCTATATTTATATAAAATCCCACTAGTATTAATAATGACACTGCATATTTTTAGAGAAGACTGCTTCTAGACATAAAATTCCACATTGTAGTTTAGACATAAAAAAAAGTAGGTTGGTTATGCAAAATTATGTTCTTTGTAAATTTGAATCACGTAGTCTTTTCTTCTCTAATTTGATAAGATAAATCGACATAATATTTGAAGCCATGACAAAATTCGGTGGGTTGGTAATCTACAGAAGGGCAATATATTAAAATAAAACAACAAAGCCACATCTATGACATCTATGACCCACAGAAGCCAAAGAAAATATATCACTTTTCCTCACCTTTCTTGCCAAAAATATGTTCAAATCCTTTCTCGCCAACTCCAAAAATATGTTCAAAACCTTTCTTGCCAAACTCCAAAATCATCTCGCAAGTTACATCTAGACCGCCGAAGCTATATGTCTCTCCGCACAGGGACGTAATAAAGAGACAAGAGATGAGAAAACTCCCAGACTAAATTATTGTTCATGTGTATCACAGATCTGCTAGCATGCCATTATGTACCCTCTCTTCATGAATGGAGGGGACTATTTTCTTCCAAAACCAGTGCTTTCTCCATTGAAAAATCATTTCTTCAATGGGTACACCCTTAGTTTCTGGCAAGAAGAGGTATACAAACACAGTCATAATACAGATCCAGCTTGTAAAAAACAGGAAAATCCCATACTTGAAGGAACACAACAGAGCGAGGAATCCCTGTGCAATCGAAAATGTAAAAAGAAGGTTCACAAAGACAGTTATGGCTTGTCCAGCAGAACGTGTTTCCAGTGGAAAAATTTCACTAGGCACGGTCCATCCAAGAGGACCCCAAGACCACCCAAATGCAGCCAGAAATAAACAGATAGCTGCTACCAACAATGCTGAGAAGCCTCTAGATAGTCCGTTGTCGCCTTCAAACTTCAGGCCCAAGATTATACCAACAGCGAACTGTGAAAAAATGACAACTATATTATTAATATTTATGAAATTATCAGTAAGCAACCCAACAATAATGAAAAAGAAACATTATATAATCTCTGCATCAGAAAATAGTAACGTGAAGAAGGGCTTTGTAAACAGGGTTGCATGTCCTGTTGCAAAATCTTGACCTATGAACTTGGAAATACTATGAAATCTCCCTTTACAAGGTGCTTAATGGATATGGTTACAACTCTTTCTAACTTAATTTGATGTTTAGAACCAAGTCTTGAGGACTAATACTCACTTTATGTTGTTCAGCCTTCCTTCTGACCTTACTCGGGTGAGGTAGGAAAGATGTCAGGATTCAACTATGGAAAAGGAAGTGGAACATGTCACAAAACACTCGGGTACTGACAGCTCCTATGCTTGGTAAATGTACTAATTTGGAGCTTAGTTAAAGCTACCGTACACGTAAGGGAAAGATATGGATATAATTCCCACATTTTATACCTTATTTTGACACTAATAATACTTCATAAACCATCACATCCGTTTGGTTTTTGGATTTGAAGAACTGGAAGAAATTAAAAAACAAACATATGGAATTTGGTATGTTTCCATATGTGGGTCCTTTTAAAACAGGTGAAAATATTGGTGCTTATGTCTGACACTCTAACTTTTTCAGATGTCAGAAGGCCGTACGATGCCATGGTTGAAAACTGCAAGAAAGCCCTTACTATTTGCCATATTTTCTCTTACCTGACATACCATCATCAGAATGCCACCACTAACTAGAAGGACCCTGCGCCCCAACCTGTCCACGGTGGCAATGGACACCACTGTGGAAGCTGCAAGAACTGCTCCAGTGATGACAGACGAGTACAGAGAAGCATTTGCACCAAAGCCCAAGCTCCCGAAAAGAACAGGGGCATAGAACAATATTGAATTGATTCCAGTCAATATCTGGAACATGGGCATACAGATGGCCATAACTAGTTGTGGTCGATTCCTTCTCTCTAAAATATTCCTGAATGGATGGCGGATGGATTTAGCCAATTCACTTGCTTCCACCATATCTTGGTACTCTGCTTCTACATTCGCAGTGCCCCTGATCTTCTTCAGAACCTCCCGGCCTTTGTCGAGATGGCCGCGTTCTATCAGACTGTTGGGGGTCTCAGGAAGGAATATCCCTCCAACGGTCATTAAAATTGCAGGAGCTGCAGAAAAACCTAGAGTCAGAGAGAGACGCCATCCCCAGTGTTTTATTTTCTGAGTCCTATAATTGACCATATTTGCTGTGAATATCCCAAGTGTTGTGGCCAACTGGAACAACATATTAAGTCCTCCCCGTGTTTTTGGAGGAGCCAGCTCCGAGAGGTACAGAGGAACCACCTTCACAAAAATCTCTGTAAGTCCAAAATCCAAGCCATTGAGATTCAACCTAAAAAGCCTTAGTAAGCCCAACTCAAGCAACTCCAAAGTGAAAAAAAACACTGTAAACCCAAATGACTAAATCATTAGATTTAACATGACGAAACTCTATCAAAACGCATAGAAGCTGCCTACCTGATTTGAGAAGCCAATTCCCACTCCAAGCATTATGCGGCCGCTAATGAGCATGGTTAAGTTCATGGCACCGGCGTTGAGAGCTGAGCCCACAAGAAAACAGATACCTCCGATGATAATACTGGCCTTGCGCCCGTATGTCCGCGTTACGTGAGACGCAAACAGAGAAGCAGCGAGTCCTGCAACGTAGAGAGACGAGGTGAACACAACCAGGCCTTGATTGTTGTACTTGCAATAATCACTATCCTCGAATTTTTCATGATGCTTCCTCAGGTACACCGCCAAGAAGAATTTCTCAAGAAATGGATCCATGGATGTCACTCCACCTGTGATTCACAATATAATTCAGAATTCAGCTGCAAATCCATTAAAGAAAGTCATTATCAGATCACAGCTGCAATATTCTGCACATAAAATAGAAAGTAAGTGAAAAATATTTGAGAGAATTGGGCAATATACATACATACCAGATATACCGATATCATAGCCAAAGATGGAGCCCCCAATAGCAGCTACCATGCACGCAACAACAACATATAGAGTTCCTCCCCCCTGGTATTGCTGTGCTCTTTCGTTTGACACTCCCATCCTGTAGAGAAAATGGTGATGGTTTCCACCAAATATTTAACAACTAAAACCAAATATTTAAGAACTAAAAACGAACAGAGATGGTTTCTACCACCAGTCTTCTATATATAGAGTTGAAGAAGTCGAATTTCATTGGTACAGATATCTTTCAAATGTCCATAATGGATTTTTACGAAGACGAACCAGATGACTACAGGTATGAACGTTCCGATGACCGTCCAGCTAAGTTTATTACCCTCCCACCAATGGTGTAGTACTCTCAATGTTTTTTTATTTATTAAAATGGACGGCTATGCTAGTGGGAAAGAGCTATCCATTGAGCTGTAAAGCATTTAATGCAGCTCAAGCAAGCTTGATGATCGTTAGATCTTGAGTTGCTCAAGATCCAAGGGTCATCAAGCCTTCTGCAACAGCATTAATTGCTCTGCAGCTCAATGGATAGCTCTTGCCATGCTAGTGTAGTGTGACGTTTTTATGATACTAGGATAGAGTAATAATATGATTCACTTGTTCTATAAATGTTATAGAATATTATAATGTAAATGTTAAAATGTATTTAATTCGTGATAAAGTTGATTAGATGTAGTTTAAGTGGATAAAGTTGATTAGATGTAGTTTAAGTGGTTGGAAAGAAAGACTGTTATTTTTTCCACTCAAATTTTCAATTATTGTTAGTAATATAATGTTTTTGTTGAGCCTTTATATAATAGCGGAGACATATAGCATAGACATATTTTCCTATCAAAAAAGTATTAGCGTAAACATATAGATATATAGCAAAGCCATTTTCCCATTAAAAAAAGTATTTGATTGATGATAAGATCTGAATTTATTTTTATTGTTTTTATTGTATATCTTCATTTAAATATGTGTTTAGATGATCAACATAATTTATCTAATTTAAAATAAAATATTCATAATAAGCATTTTACCTATGAAATTCCATCGTTACCTTTATAGATCATAAAAACAAGAAATAATTTTAATTAAAATATATAATTATTTTGAAACAACCATAAAATAAATAACTTATATATTTTTTTTTAAACATATTTTTCTATAAAAAATATAATAAAAAATACATATTCAAAATTGAATGTAGCTAGGATGTTTGGGAGAAATGATTGTTACTCTCCCTACCCAAGTTTAATTCTTATAAGGAATATGATGCTTTGGTTGAGCCCTTATGTAATGGCTAAGTAAATTATATAATGTAGCCACACCTTGATTCTCCTCAATAACATTGGCATATTTCCATATAAAAATCATTTTTTAATTGATGATATGATTCGAAACAGTTAACTTTTAAAATACTCTCAAACAAAATGTTCATAAAAAAACATTTTATCATTCAAATTCCATTATTACCTTTATAGATGTTAAAAACATGAAATCATTTTAATTAAAATAAATATATTGAAACAAACATAAAATAGTTTATATCTTATCTTTTTAAACACACTTTTTCTAAAAGAGTATTATAAAAAACATATATTTTTAAATATACATCCTCAAAACAAAAAATTAAACACACTTTCTTTAAAAAAAAATGCTACATGATGTAAGAGTATTATAAAAAACATATATTTTTAAATACACATCCTCAAAACAAAAAATTAAATACACTTTCTTAAAAAAAAATTATATAAAGTAAAAATATTATTAAATATAATATATTATATTTTTTTCTTTAAAATTTAATATACCAAAATTAATTTCAGTATCATAAAAAAACATAATATCACTATACTATTAAAAATAGGACATAGTGTAAATTTTTTATTAAAATTAAATTAAATAAATAAAGAACATAGTAAACGTCTTATTAAATAGTAAAAATGTTAATAAAATCTTGTATATAATCTTCAAAACTGCGTATTATATTAAAGGTTAACTAATTCTCAAAATCTACCTATTATATTAAATGTTTACTAATTTATTCCATGAAACGTGTGAGGTTTCGAGCGATCCATTGCTTAACCTTATCGTAATACATTGATCTATAGTTTCCAAGAGCGAATCATGAGATATAGATGTCTGGTTTTGTTGTTTGTGGTTCTTTTTTTTCGACAATGGAAGTAGAATTTGACAGAATGATACATTTCGGCTTTCTGACTTGAGTGATGGAAAATCACTCAAAACTAGGAAAAAGTGGGTCTATAGATTTACTGGGTGCTCCTAGCTTGAAAATGAGCACCTACATGATTGAATCTGACTTCCGAGCCCACTTTTATTACAAAACCAATTTTTCCAATTAAACTATTAAAAAATAGCCTAAGTTTTGGAAAAAATAAATTTTAATAAAAAACACTGAAAAACTTAAAAAAACATAGGGGGACTTAGACATGTTCATATGACTCAACCAGAATGCCTAGCATGTTTATACATTGACACATCGACTCTAATAACCTCAATAGGCGTAAATGCCAAGCCGACCACCCCAACTTTGGAGGTATTGAGTGAAAAACTTAGAAATTATTGGTCATTTATTCAACAACCAATAATAACCAAGGGAAAAAACACCCTGGGCTGATCGGATTGGCAAATAAAGTTTAAGAGACTGAATCTTTTACAGACACTATCATGCTAGAACATTTATTACAATTCCCCCATGGGGTATGAACATGTGATATAGTACAACAAGCACTTCCCAGAAGTACTTCTGAAGGTCTTTTGAAGTCCGAACAAAAATTCTTTGTCCGATTGACCAAGCTCACTTGATAAAAAACCACTAAGTACAACTTAGGTGGCAACACCCTCTTTTGTTGAACAAGTCAAAAAGGTCTAGTTTAGCTAGAGACTTGAAAATGAGTGCCAACTTCCTTGGGTACAAATGATGGGTAGCATACCAGAGCATAAACAAACCATACACAAAAACAGAGAGTGAGAAAGGGGGTTTAAAAATGATGCAATCCCTACTAGACCAGAAGAAAATAGGACCTCAACAACACCTAGGTAATAAGCTACTACAGTGTGAATTGGCAGTCAAATTACCTGAAGCCGACGCCCTTACCTTCTCATGATGTCGCAACCAATTGTTGGAATAACTAAGAACATTGAATATCTCAGCCATTAGAAACTTTGTATCATTTACTCGCTCAAGGTTGATCATGTTCATGCATGTGACCCAATAGGATTAGTTATTCTCATTATACAATTTCTCTATGAGTAGAGTAATCTCCATGATTTCCTAATCAAGCATATCATATAGGCGATATATCACATGCTCCATTGGAGCCAAAGGTGGTCGATGATGTCTTGTTTTCATGTGGAAGGGTGGTGAGATGTGTATCAAGTGGAGGATGAGCAAATAGCAAAGGTCATGTCCTCTCCTCGAGACGATACACCTATCCTCTCATATTCTATCTTTCTTGCAATTGCTTGATTTGGAGAAACAAATAAATATAATGAAAAACAATATCATATATATTTATAAAAATAAAATAAAATAAATCAAACTCATTCATAAAAATAAACAAATATATGTGTATATAAAAATATTTAAACTATTTAAATACTTTTTATAAATATTTTTGTTAAAAAAAATGAAAATTCCAACTCTATCCATTCTTTATAAAAAAAAAATATATTGCAAATCATTGAACCTCTTACATTAGGTGTGACCCACCAACACTCGGTGGACTTCCATCTTAAGTGACACACTCCTCACTAAGATGTGCGTTTGGATGATGCGAATCATTTCTTTTGAAAATAAGTATTAATATGAAAATTCAAAATAAGTATAATTTGAATGAGGTTAAGATAATGTTTTAAAAGCAACATTTAATTGGAAATCTGACACGCGTAATTCATATACGCGTTTAGAACGAAGATCTCCCACGCGTGATTGATATATGCGATTTACCATTTATACCCCATAATGGACATTATATAGATTCTTATCATTATTATTATGTGGACATATAGTAATCACCAAAGTATTATTTGGTTTGTATTGAAATTATTGTATGTTGGTATATATATAT
>LPNX010739493.1:52008-72296 GCA_001517045.1 Pseudotsuga menziesii
CTCCGATGATGATACTGGCCTTGCGTCCGTATGTCCGCGTTACATGAGACGCAAACAGAGAAGCAACGAGTCCTGCAACGTAGAGAGACGAGGTGAACACAACCAGGCCTTGATTGTTGTACTTGCAATAATCACTACCCTCGAATTTTTTATGATGCTTCCTCAGGTACATCGCCAAGAAGAATTTTTCAAGAAATGGATCCATGGATGTCACTCCACCTACGATTCACAATTCAGAATTCAGAATTCAGCTGCAAATTCATTAAAGAAATTACGTTATCCTCTTGCCATCATTACCAGATCACAGCTGCAATATTCTGCACATAAAATAGAAAGTAAGTGAAAAATATTTGAGAGAATTGGGCAATATACATACATACCAGATATACCGATATCATAGCCAAAGATGGAGCCCCCAATAGCAGCTACCATGCACGCAACAACAACATAGAGAGTTACTCCTCCCTGGTATTGCTGTTCTCTTTCGTTTGACACTCCCACCGCCTCTACACAATCTCTTCCCATCCTGTAGAGAAAGTGAAGATGGATTCTACCAAATATTTAACAACAACTAAAAAATGGAGATGGAGATGGTTTCTACCAAATATTTAACAAGTCAAAACGGGGGATCTGAATCCTGATCGATACAAATAAGCTCTATAAATTGGCTGGTGCGTTCAGTCTTCTATATATAGAGTTGAAGGAGTCGAATTTCATTGGTACAGAGATCTTTCAGATATTCATAATGGATTTTTAAGAAAAGAAACCAGATGACTGCAGGGATGTACGGCTTGCATCCTCCACGTCGTTGAATGTAGCCTCTGATGGTCAGGAACGTTCGGATGACCGTCCCGCTAAGTTTATTACTGTCCCAGTGCCCACCAATGGTGCAGTACTCTGAATGTTTTTTATTTATTAAAATGGACGGCTATGCTAGTGCAATGTGACGTTTTTATGATATTAGGATAGCGTAGTGACATGGTTAACTTTGTATTAAATGTTATATAATATTAAAATGTATTTGATTCGTGATAAAATTGATTGGATGTAGTTTAAGTGGTTGGGAGGAATGATTCTTATTTTTCTAATTCAAGTTTAATTTTTGTAAATGATATGATGTTCTTATGCATTCTTTATATAATGGTTAAGTGGATTATGTAATGTAGCCACACCTTAATTCTAGTGAAAAGTATTGAGCATATTTTTATATGAAAAAAGTATTAGATTGATGACAAAATATGATTTTATTTTTATTGTTTTGATTATGTATTTTCACATAATAGCACTGACATATTTCCTCATGAAAAAAGTATTTGATTCATGATAAAATCTGGTTTTTTTTTTTTTATTGTTTTGATTGTGAATCTTCATTCAAATAGGTATTTAGATGATGGAAGTATCAACAAAATTTAACTAACTCAAAATAAAATGTTCATAACAAGCATTTTTCTGCATCCCAATGCAATAAGGGAGAGATGTGTAACTCTTTCAGTGTTCATCCAAGAATTGACATGTGTCTTTTATAAAAAATAATAAAATATTATTAAAAATGACTTTTGGGTTTAAATTAAATTTAAATTAAATTTAGAATTGCATATATATAAAACAACATAAATTAGATAAACTAGATTTAATTTCTCCTTTTGTGCTTGTTAGATTCCCTTTTAGATGGATCTATGCTGGTATATCAAATTCCATCATTACCTTTATAGATCCTAAAAACATGAAATCATTTTATTGCACAGAAGAGGTGCATTCTAAAGCCCAGTACGTGAGAGATGTGTAACTCCTTCGGTGCTATCCTAGAGTTGACAGGAGTCTTTTATAAAAATAATAAAATATTATTAAAAATAACTTGTTGGCTTAAATTAAATTTAAATTAAATTTAGAATTGCATATATATAAAACAACATAAATTAGATAAACTAAGACCATAAATCTTAGATTACACATTAACACTCTAAAAAAGGGTTTGCACCTTGAGATATTTGGTCCGTCTTTGTGCTTGGTAGATCCCCTTTTAGATGGATCTATGCTGGTAAGTATAAAATTCCATCATTACCTTTATAGATCATAAAAACATGAAATCATTTTAATTGAAAAATATAGTCATATTGAAACAACCATAAAATATAATCATTACCTTCAGAAGCTAATTCGACTAATATACACATAAGTAGAACATTCAACTCTCAAAAATACTTTCCAAAAGAGAATGATAAGTATTTGGATAAGACTTAAAAAAAATAGGAAATCACAATAAATACTTTACTGCTCAAGAGTTTGTATGTCATGGAGCATTAATATATATTACATCAACACTCATCTCATTCAAATTGACATGAAAGACATGAAATACAAGAAAAATATAGACTTGCAATGAAGTCTATTTGAATCTCTAATACTAAAATATAGGAGTAGATGTGCCCATAAGAATACAGAAAAAATACATAGCTTATGACCCTTATAACTCTCTCTCTCAGGCCTCAAAAATCCCTTCGATTACCCTTCAAATGATAAAATATATAGAAAAATACATCAACTAAATGTTGCTAGCATTTCAAACAAGGAAAATTTTAGGGGCCAAATTTACCCCATGGGCTATTTTTCCATGTTTTTTCCCAAAACAAGATTCATCAATTTGCACTTTTTGAAGGCCCATTTCCCCCAATTTTGGTGGGATGAATTTTTTTCACTCTAAAAATCGCCATAAGAATCCTCTCTATAGACTTTGCAAGTGTTTCTTCTCAAGGTAATAGAGACTCTCCCCATTGGCATAACATGTAAGTTTATTGACTAATAGTTGGGATTTTTTGAGAGTCACTACACATGGATAAATAATTTTCTCCATGGCTAGTTACCACATAACCCCTGTCTCTTCTTTGAGATTGGTCTTATAAATATAGTTCATAATTGCATTGACAAAACCATGCTTTCCTTCTTAATTTGAATGATATTCATAAGTGGAAAGGTGGTGTATCAAGGTGGTAATTTTGAGAGTTAAACATGCTTGTTAAGATGCGTAAATTCAGGAATAAAAGGGTGGTGTATCAAGCCAAAGTCAAAAAAAAATTTCCTCCATGGTTCTTGATATGTTTCCCACCAATTTCAGATGGAGGGAGAGATATAAGAAAGGAATGTTCAAGATGGCTAGTATTTGTTGGAAGTGTAGAGAAGTTATTTCCTCTTGAGGTTACTGAATATCAAATTTTCTTCATACACTTCAATTTGATCATGGAGCTTTCTAGGTTTAGAACACATAAAATACTTTTGATAGTAACAAATAGGATTGGGCACACCTTTTATGAGGCCATTTGAGATATTTTGAAATAGTGAAAATTTCTAGATTTCGAAAATCATCATTTCTATGATTATGGTTGCAATTGTTATTCCTTCGGCCTATAGTGCCAAGATTGCATGATTGCGCAAGAGCTTGATTGTGTCCCTTGTACATATAAGGAAAATATAATGATATAATGGTCCATTTGGCCCTTGAAACAGGTACATCGCACCCATTAACATTTTTAGTTACCAAAATCCTTGCCACCACAGGTTGCATTCTGACATTTCAGATGATTTTGATGTGATCTTGTCAATGATTTCAAGCTCTTGGAAAAAATTGTGTGGAGGATGAATGGTAGAAAAGTTTGCGTACGTTTAGTGATGAGATAAAAAAAATTAATGGGGTATATTTTAGTGCTAACAACTCGCACAAAAACTAGAATTATAATTGAGATAAGCATGCATGTAAATTCACCTTCTTAAAGCCTTTCTTGAGAACACTTTAGTGATATTGAAAAACATGGTGGAGGCAATGGTTGAAATTTTTTAAGTCAAAAGAGCTATGCTATCATTCCTAAATGATAGTATCACTGAATTCGAATACTCCTTCACAACTATCATGGTGGATTCAGACAAGTGTAGAGTTAATTTTTTTCAATTGGGAGAAAACATCATTTAGATGGATAGTTAGTAGGAGGATACGATCACTCAAATGATGATTCGAATACACCAAGAGTTGGTAGACAAGGAGAAGAAATTTACAAATATGTAGGAAACTATCCTAGTGCATAAGGAAGAAAATGAAAGATCTCATTGCTTCCAAACAAACTAGCATCATAGTTATAGTAATTTTACCTTCTTCCAACCTTTCCTAAGATAAGAATATCTTAGTGATTTGAAAAACATAGTTGAGGCTTTGGTTTGAAATTGTTAAGGAAAATGGGTTATTATGGTTAAAGGCTAGTGAAGAGAAGTCAATGTATTATAAGATCCATTGTATTTGAATATAAGGTCAAGCATTAAAGCGTAGGTTTCAATGACATAGAGAGAAAATCCATAACCAAAAAGGTCACTTTTGTGAAGGAAAAAGATGTTGTAGAGTTGGAAATTTATAATTAGAAGAAACCGTAATAGTGAAGGAATACAAGAGAACACTCCCACTACAACACTCTTGTCGAAAATTATTGAACAGATTCAAGGAGAAGATATCACAGAAACAATCTATACTAGCACTTAAAACTTAAAAGAAGTAGCAAGTGAATTAAACAAAATAAGAAGAAAAATAAACAAGAGGTATTCATTAAGTAATACATGCCTTATGTGTTATTGTTGCAAAATAAAAGGCCATGATGCTGACCATTGTTGGTATTTTTAGGTATCTTCATTCTATGGGAAGAAATTCGATGTTGAGGTGTCTTGTTGGGAGAATCTAGACACTCGGCACAAATTTTAATTCTTTTAAAGGAAGAATGGAAATAAA
This sequence comes from Pseudotsuga menziesii, assembly GCA_001517045.1. Taxonomy (NCBI): domain Eukaryota; kingdom Viridiplantae; phylum Streptophyta; class Pinopsida; order Pinales; family Pinaceae; genus Pseudotsuga; species Pseudotsuga menziesii. Next base: position 56,771 of record LPNX010739493.1, read on the forward strand.
TCTTCCCTAAGGAAATTGTAAACTTAAAGGAATATGGAGAAGAATAGTGTAAAAATCAATCCATTCAACGCCAATAATTTTTTCCACCGTTGCAAGTTTAGTGGAGGTTGAGAAGTGAAGTGTTGGAGGCTTCATACACAGATTCACCTGAGGAACTACAATGTCACTTTGAGAAAAATTTGACAATCAATCCCAATAGACTCTTAGTATTTGAACGCGCATACATATAATTAATAATGAGAGAACACAATTCCACATAGAAACACATTTAATATATACACACAATGTTTACATGGAAAACCAAAAACTGGGAAAAAACACCACAATAGATCTATTATCTCCCTTGACCTAAACCGACCAAGCTAGGCAAAGTGATCTATCCACCACTAACCTCTAGGACACATTACAACAGATATTCTCAACCCTTATAAAGGATTCTTTAAATGCAATACCTTGTTTTAATTCCATGGGCCTCCAATTACCATGGAAAAATATCATTGGCCACCAAATAGCGTCGGACCAAAAACATGTGATGAGACCTAGACCATTTGAATCATTCTTGAGTCAAGGTTAACCCTAACAAAGGAATTTTCCAAGGAATGAACATTCTCCAAGGAATTATAGTGATATGGGAGGTCAATGTTTTCAACTAGGTGGAGATCAAGATGAGGTTGACATCAAAGGCAATTACAATCTAATTATTTCCTTTAGTATTCTATCCAAAGGTTCTTTTATTGGATATGTGACCAATATTATTGCATGGAGGTAAATGAACTTGGGGATTCATTGGAACTCTATGATATTTGATGATGAAAACATAATTCCAGATAACTCATGTTTCACCAAGTTTTTTATTATCTAGTTCTTGCATTTCCCAAATATTGAGGAATCCCCTCGTCCTAAAAAATATAGGCATTGAGGTCACATAAATCCATACATTACATGATCTATCAATTGTTGTGACCAACATAAATTGTTATGATTGAACATAAAGGTTTTCATCCAAATGGCATTTTTTCATAAGCATGTTCAAGTAGTAGATGATTGATTTCATGTTGAAAACAATTGAACCCAAAAGAAGAGGGAAATCCACAAATCCTTTTGATGATATGTTGTGTGGTGACATATACCTGTTGGGATCTCATTGAATAAGAGAAGACCCAAATTTGAATCGGCTCCCATTTTTCTACCAAGGTTGATCATCTCCAAGTTTGAGAATGAAAGATACTTGCATGATAAATATGGGAATGAAATTTTATTCAAATTTTAGATCTAAAGATTTATTAGAGAAAAAATGAATCAGAATAATGTTAGAGAAATAATCCACCTTAGAACCATGATATTATACCTTAGTCACATTTCATTTGCTTCCATGCAATGTTATATGGTCTAGACTTAGGGATATTTATCATTTACTGATAGTTGAGGCGCTCCCAGTTTATCATTCTAATTGAAAGGTTCCCTCATTGATGACATATCTTCCTTGGTGCTCTCCCCCATCCCTAAATTCAGGGAATGTTTTTGACTTTAGGCTCTAGTCATGTTTGTGGTGGTTTTTGGCCTTCCTTAGACATTTATTTACTCTTGGAGCCACTCCCACTCACCCATGTGCTCACCCATGCATAGAATTCCTCCATTTATGTCTCAACATGCCTCACCCATGTTCACACTTGTATTCGTGATCATTTGGGATGATTAGGAAGTTGACTGGTCTACCTAGGGGGATTTTAGGGTCAAATCATGGCCTGAAACTTGTATGCATGAAGATGGCCTCCAAGGTCTCACGATTTTTCCCTATTGTAATATATGTATGATCCAGACATAGTTACATGTTGGAAAGTAGTAATAATATATGTTATTGACTTCATTTGTGTATGTTATTTTCACTCTTTCTGCTATTTTGTGCATATTTTGTGAGAAATGTCAAATTGTGAGAATCTCCTTGGCTCCTAGATCCTATTGTGAATAAATTATCACATGGTATGAAATCTCTTTGGAGGTGCAAATCAATCCATATTGTTTGAGTTTTTTCTTGAGGGATTTTCCAAATAGATTCGAGTGATTGCATTGCAGGTACATTCAATAGTTTGTCACCAAGAGCGGAAGCATAAATGGAGAAAACCCATGTATTGCTGACCCCATTCAACTATTTTGAGTGGAAGGAAAAAATGGTGATCCAGCTAAGGTTGAAAGGCCTATATAGGGTCACCATGGGGACTAAGGTCGAACCAAACTCTATTGTGGAGAAATTGAAGTTCTTCAACAGGATTGATGAAGCATTTGGAATGCTTTGTCTCATCATTTCGAGAGACTTACTCTTCCATGTAGAAATTCTATCAACTCCCAATGAATTATGGCTCAAGATTTAGGAATTTCTTGGGAATACTGATGAGATGAGAGGTCACCAGCTTGAAAATGAGCTAATCTCACTGAGTCTAGCTCATTTTGAGACAATCCAGGACTTCTTCACCAATTTCAAATCGTTGTTGCTGCAGTTAAAATAATGTGGCAGAGAAAATAAGGATGACCGGCTCATACTGTCCATACTTTCGAAGATAGATCCATAGTACTGAGTTTTTGTGTCTACATTCCACTCTAGCAAGCTCACAACTCAAAACTGGCGCATGCCTTCACTGGCTGAATTCACGGATTCACCGACTCAAGAGAAAGACAAGCTAGTGAAAATGGGCACCATCAAATACAGTAAGGATTAATATCTTGTTGTAGGAGTTTTGAATCCATCCAAAGGAAAGAAGAAATCCAAGGAATCGAAGCAGCAGGACAAGAAGAAGCAAGAAAGACCCAAACCTTCAGATGGGGGTTTGATTCCTTGCGAGGACAAGGACAAGAAGAAGAAAAAGAAGACCAAATGTGCTTACTATCACAAAGGGTGGAATCCAGAGAATGCATGCATGAAGAATACCATAGACATGATGGCATGAATTCTTAAGAAGAACAACATTCCACTTCCTGAGGGTGCAAGGAAGAAAGATGGTGGTTCAAGCTCACACAACAAATAAATGTTCCATGCATTGGTTGTCGGTTATTCACACTCTTATTCCTTCATCATTGATTCTGGAGCTTCCAGGAATATGGCCTCTATAGAAGACTTCTTCTTGGCCATGTATTCTAACAGTGGTCCAACTATTCGAATGGGTGATGATTTAGAGATCCAATACAAATGGATTGGAAGGATTGATCTTGAAGATGGGTACTTCAACAATGTTTTGTTTGTACCTAATTTGGTAGCAAACCTCTTAGTGTACCAAATGGCTCACACTGGTGAAGCCAAGAGAGTAAAATTTACTCCAGAAACAGTGGAGATAGAATTAATCTCTACAAACAAGGTGGTGGCATTGGGGTTGGATGATCATGCAAGAATGCACAAGTTATCCCATTTCCTTCTGTACTCTAGAGGAAATGCGCTTCTATCACATTCCAATGAGATAAGCAGGTTGTGGCATGAGAGATATGGCCATATCAACTACAAATACCTCCAGGCATTGAACAAAGAAGGCATGGTGGAAGGGCTTTCTTATATCAATTTCTCAAGTGGCACATGCAAAGGATGTGTAGTGGGAAAGCATGCAGAGCGTAACTATAATAAAGGGAAATCAAGGAGAGCTATCCAAGTGCTTGATTTGGTGCATTCAGATATCATTGGTCCTCTTCCCGCACCCTCTTATGGGGGATCAAGGTATGTCTTGAATTTCATAGATGATTTCTCAAGGTATTGTTAGGTGTATTTCCTCAAACTAAAATTTGAAGTCTTTGAGACTCTCAAAGTTTGGAAATCCCTGGTTGAGAATGCATGTGGGAACAAGAGTTTTCAGCATATTTGTGAATAATGTGGCATCCAAATGCATCATTGGGTGCCCTACACACCACAACAAAATGGTGTTGGAGAGCGCAAGAACAGGGTTCTCAAGGGGATGTCAACATGTATGATTGAAGCAAAGGATTTGATTCCTAATCTATGGGTCGAAGCTATTAATTATGCTGCATATCTTCAAAACGGAGCTCGTCACAAATATTTGGATATCAAAACACCATATGAGGCTTGGTTTTGTCATAAGCCAAGTGTTTCACATTTCAGGGTCTTTGGCTCAAAGGCTTGGGATAGGATTCCTCCAGAGAAAATAAAATCCTCGCAACCTCAAAGAAAGGAGTCCATAATGGTTGGATATGTTGAATATTCAAAGGGATACAATCTCTTTGATCCCTCATCTCAAAAGACATTCATATAAAGGAGTGTACAATTCAAAGAGGCACTCATGCAAGAGGTCAAACTAGCTCATGGAGAATGCCCACATCCTCTACTCCATGATGATGTAAGTGATGAAACTCTTTCTTATTTTTATGATTCTGAGATTTCTGAAAATGATGATGGAATTCATTCATATCATGACTCATCCATTCATACCAAATTGGCTCAGAAACTCTTGAAGCAACAGGAAATCTAGATGGCAATCCACTAGATCCTAAAAAGACTAGAGGAGGAGCAGTGATGATCCACTAGATTTCCTGTTGCTTGGTGCATGATCAGGTGATAGCCTTGCAATATTGCCCATCTACAAAGCAAATTGTTGACATTTTCACCAAGAGCTTCACAGAGAATACATTCACATATCTAAGATCCGTTATTGGAGTGGGTGATACATGGTGATGGGTACAATTCAATTTCATATGTTTGGCTCCATGTCCATTTTTGAGGGGAGGTTTTGTTCCTGTGTGGTTTTCCTCCTTACCTTGTTTTTATAGACAAATAAATTTTTTTATTGTATGAGGTGACTTGAGCTTTAGTTTCCAAGGCCTCAATGATATTTTGGATAAGTTGTACTAAGTTAGGCTTAGGGGGGGGGGGGTTATAGAAATAATCCACCTTAGCACCATGATCTTATACCTTAGGCATATTTAATTTGCTTCCATGCAATGTTCTATGGTCTAGACTTGGGGATATTGATCATTTACTGATAGTTGAGGCGCTCCCAGTTGATCATTATGACTGATAGGAGCCCTCATTGTTGACATATTTCCTTGGTGCACTCCCCCATTCCTAGATTCAGAGAATGTGTTTGACTTTAGGCACTAGTGCATGTTTGTGGTGGTTTTTTGCCTTCCTTGGGCATTTATTGCCTCCGAGAGCCACTCCCACTCACCCATGTGCATATCCATGCCTAGAATTCCTCCACTTATGTTTCAACATGCCTCACCCATGTTCACACTTGCATTTGTGATCATTTTGGATTATTAGGAATTTGATTGGTCCACCTAGGGGGGTTCAAGAACCAAATCATGGTCTCACACGTGTATGCATCCAGATGGCCTCCAAGGCCTCACGATTTTTACCTATTGTAATATATATCTGATCCAGACATAGTAACATGTTGGATATTCATAATAATATATGCTATCGACTTCATTTGTGTATAGAAGATCCCAAAAGGAATCTTTATCAACCAGGGAAAGTATGCTGTGAAAATCTTAAAAAGTTTGATATGTTGGAATGTAAATCCATGGCCACACCCATGGATACAAACCTAAAGTTGTTAGATGATGAATCATCATAGTTAGTGTATGTGACTTAGTACAGATAGATTATTGGGTTGTTGATGTATTTGACGAATACTAGGCCAAATATATGATTTAATGTGAACACCCTAGGTCAGTATCTATTTAAAACTAGACATGTTCATGTAGTAGCTGCAAATAATGTGATGAGGTACCTGAAAGGTACGATAGACTTTGTTCTATATGATGTTGGAGATCATCACTATAGATTGTATGGTTATACAAATGCAAATTGGGATGGAAGTGTCTCATACAAGAATAGCACCTCAGGTGGATGTTATTTTTTGGGATCCGCCATGATCTTGTGGCTTATTGTGTTTTGAAAAGACCTTCCTCATAAGGAGGAGCAGTGATGATGATGTTATAGACCTTCCTCATAAGGAGGAGCAGGGATTATGATGTTGTAGAACTTACTCATAAGGAGGAGTAGTGATGAAGATGTTGTATACCTTCCTCGTAAGGAGGAGTTGTGATGATGATGTTGTAGACCTTCCTCTAAATGGGGAGTAGTGGTGATGATGTTTCATACCCTCCTAGAAACGGGGGGCAGGTTGATGATGTTGCAGTGGGATTGTATCATCCCTAGACATTATTCCTAAAGTGATCCATGGAATTCTGTCTCCGTGATGTGGTGGATTGTATCATCCTTGGAAATTAGTCCTAAATTGATATGTACACCTTTGTATCTATGTTGTGGTGAGATTGTATCATCCCTGGACATTAGTCCTAAATTGATCCACAAACTTATGTCTCCGTGTTGTGGTGGATTGTATCATCCTTGGAAATTAGTCCTAAAGTGATATGCATAATTTTTTCTCTGTGTTGTGGTGGATTGTATCATCCTTAGAAATTAGTCCTAAAGTGATCCACAAACATTTTTCTCTATGTTGTGGTGGATTGTATCATCCTTGGACATTAGTCCTAAAGTGATCCGCATACTTTTGTCTCTCTATTGTGGTGGATTGTAAAATCCTTGGACATTAGTCCTAAAGTGATCCACATACTTTTGTCTTCGTGTTTTGGATAGAATTTCATCATACTTGGACTTATGTCCTAAGGTGATATGGGTTGATCATCCCGTAGTTGGATCATATGTGTTGCAGGTTATGTTGATGTTGATGATGATGTTGTTGATTGAAATATCAAGTGTTGCTGGAGATGATGATGTTGTTGATCGAATTATAAAGTGTTGTTATAGATGATCGAGTGATCAAGTGCTGCAGAAGACGAAGATCAAAGATGAAGACTCGGTGTTGTAGAATATGGTGCTCCAGTACTTAAGATATTGAATATTTTCTAGTTGTTGACGGTTGTTGAAGAAAACTTTCGATCACATATAGATGTACCACCTTGATGTTTTTTAAGATTCTCTCTCTCCTTGCTCCTATAGTTGATGTTACTGTTGTCAATTAAATATCCTTCTCATTAAGGAGGAGTATTGAAATATTGTAACTTTGAATAATATTCTAAATGTATTTTATTATTGTAATCTATCAGAGATGTTTTATTCCTCCGTCAGGATGTTATTATTGTATTTTGTCATCATAGAGTCATGAGTTAAAACCTCCGTTGTAAGTTAGGTCAATAGAGGAGGTGTGTTCCTCATTTGAATACACTCACTCACTTGTGTATAGCACATAGGAGAGAGAGAGAGAGAGAGAGATATGCAAGGAGAAGGAGCACATGTTTGGGGTTTTATCTTTGTACTTTTGATACATCTATATAGAGGAATTTTCACTAGGTTTTCTTCCACTAGAGGGCTTCCCAGGATAAATCTGTATCTATCTTGTGATTTTGTTTCTTTCAATGATCTTCCATATGCTATTGTTGTGAAATTGAATTGAATACTAATGATATCCATTTTAGCATATGGAATCTTAACAATAAAATGATATTAAACATAAAGTATTATTTATTGTTCATCAATTCAATTTTAACAAAATCACCTTTATGTTAATGTATGCTGCATAAATACAAGAACAACACTTGTCAAATAGAGTGGGCCCTGAATCCTTAAACAAGGTATTGTAGGTAGCCTACTATAACATATGAATAAACTCAAATTCACATAAAATCAGACAAAACCAATCCCACACATTGACTTAAGGCACAAAAGTACATTATAGTGTTGAATAAACTTCACTCTGGCTAACTGCTTGGTTAAACTTTAAACTTCACTTTGGCTAATTGCTTGGTAGATTGCATTAGGGGAGTTTTGAGATCTAAAATGGGCCTCATAAGGGAAATAATAAAATAAGACTTATAATAATAAAATAAAACTTCTAAAATTTGGAGAGAAAAGAAAATAAAAATAAAAACTTTTTCTTATTGTATTTTTTGCGTATCTCCTTATATGTTCACCCAAATTTTGGATTTTGGGGACTCGTTGGATGCGGAATTGAATTTCACATCCAACCCATATCCACACTGCACACTTCTGAGGTACCCATGACACCCAAAAATAAAAATTTCAATAAAACATGTATTTTAATATTAAAATACATTTGATGACGGTTCAACATCTACCTTTTTGGGAGGTAAATCCTCTTCATGTACTTCTTCAAGATGACACCTTTTGGATTTCTTAAGAGTTGTTTCTTTGTCAAATGTTACATCCCTACTAATCTGTATATGATGGAATATTGAAATGTAAATCCTGAATGCTTTGAAGACTTCACAATATCCAACAAATATTCTCTTCTTTCTGGGACAATCCAACTTGGTTCTCTTTTCTTTTGGAATGTGAACATTAACTGGACAACAAAATATCTTGATATGGATCAATTTAGGTTTCTTTCATGTATACATTTCTTCAGGAATCTTGAATCCAATATCACTATGAAATAATCTATTCTGCACATACACAATTGTTCTTGCTGCTTCATCCCATATATGCATGGGAAGATATTGATCATGAATCATTGTCTTGAATCACTACTTCCATAATGGTTCTACTCTTTCTTTCTACAACACAATTCTATTGCAGATTGTAGGGAGTAGTCAGTTCCCTCTTGATTCTAGCTTCTTTGCAAAAGGCTTCAAATTCTTTTGAAGTATATTCTCCACCATTATCTGTTCTGAGTGTCTTGATTCTTCTTTTTGAATGGTTCTCTATTAAGGCTTTGAATTCCTTGAATTTCCTGAACACTTCACTCTTTGTATTCAAGCAGTATATACATGTATTTCTTGAATAGTCATCAATAAATGTAACAATATTCATATCCACTTAAATATGTGGAGGGAATAGGACCACATACATCAAAATGAATTAATTCCAATGTACCTTTAGTCTTTGTTTTATTCTTCAAAAATGGATTCTTGATGTTCTTTCCTCTTTCACATCCTTTGCAAGTACCTTAATGATTTATATTCAAATCTAGTAAACATGTTACCACCTTGATCACATAGGGTAATTCTTTTTAGTTGATGCGACCAATCCTTCTATGCCATAGTTCAATTGAGATAGTGGCATCATGGACAAGGGATGTTTCTAGATGTCCCTACAGTTTGTACAATCCTCCTTCTTCTTCAACAATGACCACAAAATATTCAATTGTATTTCCTTTGGTCCACATGAGTACTTGTACATCTATAAAAGAAACTCTATATCCTTTATTATCTAATGTTGATATGGAAAGTAAGTTATTTTTCAAACTTGGTACACGTAGTACTTCCTTCATCTTCATGGAGGTTCCTGAGTCAAGCTTGTAGCTTGATTCACCAATTCCTTGGCTGGGATATTGATAGTCATATCCGAATGATACTTTCTCAAGAGAGTTGATTTATTCAAGTCTTGATAGATTTTTCTTCTTCTCTATCATGTGCTTTAAAGCACCACTATCAATAATCCATGTATCTTCTCCAGGTATTACAAACCCGGAGAGTGTGGAGAATAATACATATTCTTCTGTTGCTTATCTATTTTGAGGTATTTATTCTTCTTCTTCATCCTCATCTTTATCTAGATGATCATGATGTCTTTTTTTTTGTTCTTCTTCAATGGACACTCTCTGACAAGGTGTCTTATCTTATGATAGCTATAACATTGACATTTGGAGTAGTCTTTCTTTTGTCTATTTTCTCTTTTCCTTTCAAACTTATTGGGAGGTCTATACTCCTTGTGACTATCCTTTTGAAGTTTAATTGTATTCTTCTTCTCGTATGGGTGGCTATATCTTTATCATATTCTTTAAGTAAAGCTTCTCTGTCAGCTACTCTAGCTTCCTCTTGGATGCAATCTTCCCATGTAATGTCAAGCTTCATACTTTCTTTTCTGGCACACATAGTCTGTATGAATGAATCCCAAGGTCGAATGAGACCATTGAGAGCAGTCATAACTAGTTAATCTTCATCAAGGGAGTCCCCAATGGCATTTAGTTGTTCCTTAAACTGGGAGACCCTTGTGAAGTAATCTTGAATGGATTATCCTTTACTCATCTAGGTACCCTTCAGTTGAGCTCTCAAATTCATCTTTATATTGATGTTCTTTACCCCATAAATTCTGGAAAGGGCATCATACATTTTCTTTGGTATCTCTTTAGATGACACTCAAGGGATCAAGTGATCTTTGATAGAATCTGCAATGATCTTCATTGCCTTGATTAGGTAATTTTGGTGCTTCTCCTTATATTCATCTTCTTCTCGTTCTGCAACTTCATATTTTATGTATTTGTTGAGATAATTCTGTCTAAGAATGATACCAATCCTATACTTCCATGCTTAGAAATTTTCTATGTCGTCCATCTTGTCCTCAAGCTTAGTGCTTGGGGCCATCTTATCCAGGAGGTCGATAAAAACTAAAATTTCTCAAAAGAAAAAGTCGACCTTACCAGGAGATGTGCTTGACTGAGGCGAGTTGGTTGGTCCACTTGGTTTCTGGAGATTCTAAATCTCCACCCTTCAAAACATCCTTGCGATATTTCAGTTTCTGTAGATTTTTGGTTCTGGTTTTCTGTAGTTTTATGGTTGAGGTCCAAACTAGGGTTTTTCTTTCCTAGAGATTCACCCACTAGAAAAATCTAATCTATGGCTCATTATATGCGGTATAGGGAGGCACAAATTTCTATGCAAACAAATATTCAATGTCCCTAATTTTGAAGAAACCATAATTTCTCGTCGGAGGGAGAGGAGAGAGAATTTCACCTTGTGAATGTTGTTCTATTTAGGCTAGCTCTGATACCATGTTAAGATTTCATATTGTTAGCTAGATTTCATTAATTATTAATTGAAATTTACAATAGTAGCATATGCAGAATCACTGAACAAAACACAATCACAACATATACACATATTTATCTTGGGAAACCTTCAAGGGGAAGAAAACGCAACAAAACTTCATCTATATAGATTTATAAGATAAAACCCCAAAATATGTAATCCTCCTCCCTGTTTGTATGTCTCCCTCTCTCTCCTATTCGTTGTACACAAGTGAGTGTGTGTGTTCAAATGAGGAACACAAATTCTCTATTTATAGTCTTTTTGTCACTTGAATTTTAACCTAAAAGGTCGGCCCCACTAAACTAACTGGTCGACTTGACCTAGGAAGACTCAAAACATTAGTATATTATATTCATTAGGGTACTATTGACCTGGCTTACAATGGATTTTATACCTCATGACTCTATGATGACTAAATACAATAGTAACATCCCAACAAAGGAATAAGACATCTCCCTTGGGGTACATCAGTAAAATACATTTAGAATATTCTTCGAAGTTACAATATTTCAACAGACTCCTTCTTGATCCTTATATTCTTACAAGAATTAATGGAGTCTTTGACAATGTTCTCTACTTCATCTTCTGATTCTGGTTAGATCTCTTCTAAATTTCATTTTTCTTTTGTGATGAGGGTCCTCCCTTTTTTTGTGATGATGGTACTCCTTCTTTCTATGATTTATTCTGGTGTGAACTATGAGAGCTTCATCTTCAGTTGCTCCCGTCTTATCTTCTCTTGTTATGATTCAAGTTTCTTCTTGTGTGCATTCTTCCCAAAGTATGTTGAAAGTGATCATCTTCTTTCTAGCACATACTCCTTGAATGAATGAATCCCATGATCCTGGGAGGCCATTCAAGGTGGTCATTATAATCTCCCATTCTTCTAATTTCTCATGTACTGCTTCAAGTTGTTCTTTGACTTGAGAAACTCTTGTGAAGTATTATTGCATGGTCTCTGAATTTTGTATCTTCACATTCTTTAGTTGGTTCCTCAATGTCATCTTCTGATTGATGTTCTTTCCTTCAAACAAATTTGTCAAAGCATCAAACACTTCCTTAGGTGTCTTCAAGGATGACACATGAGGGATGGGGTGATCCTTAATAGAATTTGCAATGATTCTCTTTTCCTTACAACAAAATGAAAATGCCCAAATGATAATCATTGTTGATTGAAGCTATAGAAGGTACTAGATCATAGCAACCCGCTCTGATACCATGTTGAAATAGTACAGTCAAGCTAAAATAGTTAACCTATCTAAGCAACCAACAACATATCATAAGAGATAAGAACAGGAAAATAAAATGACAAGAAAACACCGATATACATGGTTCACCCTAATGGGTTACATCCATGGGAAGGTAGTCTTCTATTATCTCCATAATGTCTTCTCCAATCTTACAAGAGAGCAAAGCACAAATACCCCAAAGAATATAGATGATGTACAACAGTGTCACAATAGTACCACTACTACATCAAGAATACAGAATATGTAGAGACTCACTTGACCCTATTATATACTAAGAGATGAGGAGGAATTACTCTCACACATTTCATGTGGGATAATATAATTCTCCAAAATAACATCTCTTTATACAATACCATAGACAAATACTCTACACAAGTAAATACACCACCATATAACTATGGGTTAAATGTATTACTCTTTTACATAAGATTGTAGACAAGTTTCGACATAATACAAAGACATTATTACCTTCCAAGGAATATAATATATTCCAACACTCCCCCTTAATAATGGCTGGGAGAAGGGCCCACACTATCACTAAGGAAGGAAGGAGTCATTACTGCTCCCCCTTGATGACAACTTCCAGAAGAATCAAAGCTGAAAAAGACGAACACTTCGACTGATGGAATTTGACGATGAACAACCGCTTCTCACTAAATCATGAAAGTGCACATGAACTAGGTTGTATGATGAAAGACCCAACAATAAAATGTCAAGAACATGTGATGTAATCCAATCGCAAGAAGCCCAGATCACCACAAGAATCATCAAAACCATACATGATAGCTGAAGAACTCTGATATAACATCCACACCAGTGTATATATACCTTTTGAAGGCCGATACAACATAACATGTGGCTAAGAACACCACAACAATGTACAAAAAACCCAGATGGCCAATACACATGCGGATAATAGACATTCTTCCAATCAAGGTGCAATATAAATATTTGTAGAAGACCTCAAACATTGAAGAAACAAGACCCCAATGGTCTATACATCGAAAATGATATCATACATATGAACATCATGACATTAGCAGTAGAAGATGGTGCTTCATTACTTTTGGAATGAGGTGAAATCCTAAACAAAGAACTTATCTGCATAAGAACTTTCAATATTAAAGCATATAAAGATCATAAAACAAAATTGCTCATAGAGAAATAAAAATGCTTATATACCAAAGGTTAACAAACATCATATAAAAGAATGACAACATAATATGATCAAATAAAAGATTAACTTGCTCATTAAGGAAAATGAAGTTACTTTTACACATTAAGTGTCAGCCACAACATATAAATAGTGAGCCAAAGATTTCACTTAAATATATGAAAAATTAGTCATCAAGCAACTAATCTGAAGCATAGGTGCATTTCTTATTAGTATGAGGTTAATATGTAAGAGATGAATGCCCTGAAAATGTCAATGCTTCCATATAGGAACGTTAGAGATAAGTAGGAACAAGACAACCTCTGCAATGATAAGAATAGAAATCTCATTGCAACAAGAATAAGGTGTTCATGATAAATAGTTCGAGATTTAAAGATTGCTCAAAGCCATATAAATATCGAGTAAAAGATGATCGAAATAAACATGACATGAGATATAGATAAATCAAAATGTTTCATATGATCAACATATAGCAAATTATGATCAACTCATGATATCACTTACAAAAAATTATGAAATGACAAGTCACTAATGGTCTTAATCATGGGTTCATTTCTTGTTAACACTATGTAAATATGCAAGAGACAAAATGCCCTGCAAATTTCAATGCTTCCATATTGGAATGTTAGAGAGAAATAACACATGAACTAGATACAATCTCTGCAATGCATGAAAAAGAAACTATATCTCAATTAAATAACTTATGACAAGCCCAAAAATATGATATCACATGGATTGAAAAAATGATTTTACTTAAGAATTTAATTAGCAAGAGCATATAATAATCATAAAGATATTACTTATAAAAGAATGAAATTTTTTTTTATACAAAGGCGAGCAATAACATATAAATAAAGTAAATAATGATCACTAGATAACACATATGAGATTGTTCTTATCAAATTGTTTTTATAAAAAAACAAAGAAAATAAGAAATTAATTATTAAGAATATTTAAAAAATATTAAGCATTAGATGGTTTATAGCTATCATCATGACAAAATATTAGAGATCCATGTCCTTAAAAGATGTCAATATTTCCATATAGAAATGTGAGACAAACATATAGCAAGAATAAGAAATAATATCTTAATAAACACAATTAAAAGAAAAACCTAAATGCAAAAAATGAATAATAGAAAACTTAAATACTTTACCGTACTGATCTAAATCTACAAAAAACACTGTTAGAAAAACAGTAAAGGAAAGAAAAACTTTTACTTACAACCCTTTGAAAAAATGTGCTCAGAAAATCCTAGTCTTCTGTTCTGGTTAGGTAGGTGGATCTAGAATGGTTGTTCCAATTCCAAAAATAGGTTATAATAAAAACTCCGCTAAAAAATGATCAAGTTACGACTCTTTTTTATAACTATTGTTTTTAATACCGAAAGAAAGCCCAAAAATGGCCAGTTTTCTGTTCTGGTCATGTGAGTGGATCCAGAATGGCTATTCCCATTCCAAAAACAAGTTATAATAAAAAAAGGGGTAAAAAATGACTAAGTTATGGCTCTTTTGTGTAACTGTCATTTTTGTTACTGAAAGGAATCCCAAAAATATTCAGTTTTCTGTTCTGGTCACGGGGGTGGATTCAGAATGGCGTTTCAAATTCCAAAAATAGGTTATAATAAAAATTTCGGTAAAAAATGACCAGGTTACGACCCTTTTTTATAACTGTCATTTTTATAATTAGAAGAATGATATCCTTGAGAAAAGCCCCGAAATCATGTAGATCTACAGAAAAACATCAAGAAACCCTTGAAAAAATTCTGCAAAAATCTTACACAACAAGTTAGGGTTAGGGTAAAAAGAAAAATGCAGAAATATGCCCAGATCTGAAGAGAAGCGTAATAGCTACTGGATAGAAAGCAAATCTACAACAAAATGACAATGCCCAAATGATAATCCTTATTGATTGAAGCTATATAAGGTACTCGATCATAGCAACCTGCTCTGATGCCATGTTGAAATAGTAGAGTCAAGCTAAACTAATTAACCTATCTAGGCAACCAACAACATATCATAAAATATAAGAACATGAAAAGAAAATGACAAGAGAACACTGATATAGGTGGTTCACCCTAATGGGTTACATCCATGGGAAGGTAGTCTTCTATTATCTCCACAATGTCTTCTCCAATCTTACAAGAGAGCAAAGCACAAATACCCCAAATAATATAGATTATGTACAACATTGTCACAATAGTACCACTAATACATCAAGAATACATAATATGTAGAGACTCACTTGACCCTATTATATACTAAGAGATGAGGAGGAATTACTCTCACATATTACATGTGGGATAATATAATTCTCC
>LPNX010739493.1:72589-84834 GCA_001517045.1 Pseudotsuga menziesii
AGAAGGTGTAAATTATCGGTTACTAATCTGTACGGAAATTAAAACCGTCAAAAACTGGAATAGATCACTACTGAATGCGTTTATGGTATTCATGATCGCATTCTGAAAGACAACCACCATGAAAAACTCATGAATAAGTTTTGGGTAGTTGAAAAGATGCTACAGACTACGTCTTTTGTTTTGGCTTTATTGTTGTTTTTTCTAGCTATTAATATTTGAAGGGAGCGACTGTTTTGATGAAGATGGTACACCATCTATATAACTCTAAAATCAAAAGCTCTCATAATAATCATAATACATGGTGATTCAAACAAAATTATATTTAGAGGAAATGGAACACTAGAACTGTAGAGTGTTTTCTTTAGAAACTATCTATCTTGAATGATATAGAATCTAAACACGACGGAAGGGAAGGCATCATAAACATTGCACCTTAAAATCGTCATTCCTTCTAAATGCATGTTCAAGTTTAAAACTGCAATCGCTTCCTGCAAAACAAGATCAATAATAAACATGTCATTGCAAAGAAAACATATGATCTATCAAACAATTCGGTGTCATTATGATACCAATTACCTGGTACCTAAGAAAGGAGAGGTGCAACATCCTCGAATCAAACTTGGAATGGTTGCTCGTTATATATAAATAACCAGATAGATAAAGCTCTGTTAATAAGTCGTCAAACATGTACTGAGAAAAATGCAGAGAGTGCTTGTGCGAGCTGACATGTCAAAATCCTGGATGTGAGTTCCATGAGTAATTGAAATTGACAGCTACTATTAAGAAAGAAGAAAGCATCGAGCTCTATAGACTCTACAAAATCCTTCATCTTTCAAATTTTATAGATGTGATGTCGGACGGGCCATGTTGTATGGAATATCAAATGGCTTACTATAAATACTAATTACTAAATCTTGAAAATGGGTGAAATCTCATTACTAAATCTTGAAAACCATCAAAATCTTTAATACACATATAAACACTCATTACACTAATGGCCAGACATTTGTTTGAATATTTCTGGTACCAAATGATCTGTTCTATTCTATGGACTGTACATTTGCATACATCGAAAAACAACCGTCACATGAAAAGCAACTCACAAGTCATGACCACTACAGTATTGGAATTTTAATCACCCCCATTACTTTGAAAACACCCTTTCTCAAAGGGTCATATTCATTTTTATAAGGGAAACCTTGCTTTGTAAAAGCCCTACTTTCTTGGTCATAATGATTTCTTTTACGGGTAAATTTTGCATTAACTAATAAATATCAATTAAGATTCAAATATTTTTTTAAATTTATACAAAAAGAGATTAACATATTTTGAAAAAGTTAAAGAGAAAGATATAAATTTCACATTTTATTAGACTTAAGTAAAACTTAAATATTATAGATATAGATAAATAAATATTTATTTTTAAAATAAATCATATCAACAAAGATACTATACTTTATGGATATGTTTATATAAAAATGAGATTAGTAAGAGATAAACTTTTATAAGTTCGACATCATTTATATAATAAATTCACTATCTTTAAGAACAAAATCTAAACTAATCAACATCTTACCCCCTAGGACATCAGGCAAGGCTAAAGAGGGCACAAGATGAACCGAGATGACTTATCCCATGAGGAACTTGAGGGATAACTAATTCAAGATGAATTATATTTTCCATCATATCAGAGAAAGTGCCAAAAATGCATTCTAAAAGGAGGTTGAGCTCCTGCACTAAGCTCAGGCTCAAATTTCTGCACTAAGCTCAGGCTCAGATTTCATCATAATCATCATCATCATAGTCATCCTCATCATCATCATTGTCATCATCCTCATCATCCTCATCATCATCATTGTTCCTCATCATCATCATCATCATCACCATCATTATTCATCATCATCATCATCATCATCATCATCATCATCATCCTCATCATCATCATCATCATTATCCTCATCCTTATCATCATCATCATAGTCATCATCCTCCTCTTGCTCCTCCTCCTCATCATCATCCTCATCCTCATCCTTATCCTCATAGTCATCATCCTCATCATCATCATTGTCATCATCATTATTGTCATCATCATCATCACCATCATATTCATCATCATCGTAATCATCATCATAATCATCGTCATCATCATCGTCATCATCATCGTCGTCGTCATCGTCATCGTCATCATCACCACCACCACCATCATCATCATCATCATAGTCATCATCGTCATCATCATAATCGTCGTCGCCATCATCATCATCGTCATGGTCATCGTAAGCATAATCATCATCATTATAATCATTGTCATCATAGTCATAGTCATCGTGATAATCATCCTCATCCTCATCATCATCACCATCATTGTTCATCATCATCATCGTCATCATCATCATCGTCGTCGTCGTCATCATCATCATCCTCATCATCATCATCCTCATCCTCATCATCATTAGCATTGTCATCCTCCTCCTCATCATCATCATTGTTCATCATCATCGTCATTCCATTGTCATCATCCTCATCATCACAGTCATGGTCATCATCATCATTCCATTGAAAATGCTTGAAAATAAAATCAAAGCAAAGTTTCAACTAAACCTATCATCGTCATCATCATCATCACCATCATTGTTCATCTTAATTTTCATAATCGTCATCATCATCATCATCATCCATATCTTCCTCCACCTCCTCCTCCTCATCATAGTCATCATCCTCATCATCATCATTGTCATCATCTTCCTCCTCTTCCTCATAATTGTTCATCATCATTGTCATGGTCATAATCATCATTCCATTGAAAATGCTTGAAAATAAAATCAAAGCAAAGTTTCAACTAAACCTATCATCATCATCATTGTTCCTCATCATCCTTGTCATCCTCCTCCTCCTCCTCCTCCTCCTCATCATCATCACCATCATCGTCGTCATCATCATCATCATCATCCTCATCCTCCTCCTCCTCATCATAGTCATCATCCTCATCATCATCATCACCATCATTGTTCATCATCATCATCATCATCATCCTCATAATCATCATCATCATCATCCTCATAATCCTCATCATCATCATCATAGTCATCATCCTCCTCAGCTTCATCATCATCGTAATCCTCATCCCCATCATCATCATCATAGTCATCATCCTCATCATCATCATCATCATCATCCTCATCATCATCATAGTCATAGTCATCATCCTCATCATAGTTATAGTCATCATCATAGTCATAGTCATCATCCATCATCATCATCATATTCATCATCCTCATCATCAACATTGTCATCCTCCTCCTCCTCCTCATCATCATTATTCATCATCATCGTCATGGTCATCATCATCATTTCATTGAAAATGCTTGAAAATAAAATCAAAGCAAAGTTCCAACTAAACCTATCATCCTCCTCCTCCTCCTCCTCATCATCATCACCATCGTCATTGTCATCCTCCTCCTCCTCCTCCTCCTCATCATCATAGTCATCATCCTCATCATTATCATCATCATCACCACCATCATTGTTCATCATCAGCGTCCTCATCATCACCCTCATCATCCTCATAATCATCATCCTCATCATCCTCATCCTCCTCCTCCTCATCATCATAGTCATCATCCTCCTCAGCTTCATCATCATCATCATCCTCATCCCCATCATCATCATCATAGTCATCATCCTCATAATCATCATTGTCATCATCATCATCATCATTATCTTCACCATCATAGTCATCATCATCCTCCTCATCATAATCATCGTCATCATAGTCATACTATTCATGATCATGATCATCGTCGTCATCATCGTCATTGTCATCGTCATCATCATCATCATCATCATAGTCATCATCATCGTCGTCATCATCATCATGGCCATCATCATCGTCATCTCCATCATCAACATCATCATCATCATAGTCATAGTCATCATGATCATGATCATGATCATCATCCTCATCATCATAATCATCATCACCATAATTGTTCATCATCATCATCATCATCATCATCATCCTCATCATCATCATTATAGTCATCATCCTCATCATCATCATTGTCATCCTCCTCCTCCTCCTCATCATCATTCCATTGCAAATTCTTGAAAATAAAATCAAAGCAAATTTTCAACTAAACCTATCATCATCATCGTCGTCATCATCATTATCATCATCCTCATCCTCATCATCATCATCACCATCATTGCTCATCATCATTGTCATCGTCATCATCATCATCATCCTCATCATCATCATAGTCATCATCATTGTCATCATCCTTATCATCATCATCACCACCACCACCATTGGCATCATCATCATTGTTCCTCATCATCGTCGTCATCATCATCATCATCATCACCATCATTGTTCATCATCATAGTCATCATCATCCTCATCATTATCATCATCGCCGTCATCAACAACATCATCATCATCATCACAGTCATCATTGTTATAGCTGATTTTACCACTCCAAGTGAATCACACTTGTATGGCCTTCCCCTGTCCCATTGCAGACTCCTTAAACCCCTTGGACCATTTTTTGTCCTTTGATGTTTCCTTGACCATCCCTAAAAACATGTGAAAATTAATACACGCGACTTTTAAACCCTTAATCGAGTATATATGCGGGTTTGACCCCTAAAACCGTGTACATTGGGATGTGTGCAAAATCCAAATCCTTTTGGAGTTTTCCTTGACATGGATCTGACTCACTAGACTCCTGGCCTTCCATATGCCTTGAGATCGCTCGGATTCAACCTTTCAGTACCCCTTTGAAAAGCTATATAAGGAACTCTTTGGTACATTGAAGGCATATGAGAGAATTGAGAGCAAAGAAACTATAGTCCATTGTTGCCGGAACTTGTGCTTGAGTCTGCATCCCTTTGTCCCTTGGAGCACTTTTGTGTTCTTCCCAAGCTTTCCTTTTGCTTGTGAGCTTGCTATCGAGAGATGGAGGATTGAGGTGGTGGAGGCCCAAGTGGGGGATTCAGTTTCTCCGATTAGCAGACGTGCCAATAGAGGTTGTATCCATTGTAATCTCTGATTTTATATTAATAGAAATATCTTTTCATGTCCAATAATGTATGTTTGAATGAATATTTTATCTATGGATGATTTCAAATGCGTATACATTGTTGATTATATATGCTAGAATAGATCTAACACACATATATATAGTATGCTTGTCTTGTTTACTTGTTGTTGAGGAAGTGATTTATCAATTCAAGCTGAAGTTGGATAGCTCAACGGGGATCTACTTCAACTGTCCAGAATAAGGTACGAGGTTTGATCCTTTAGTGTTAGATATTTGTTTTCTATTGCATATTGGAAAGGATTGATTTCTGGAGTCAAGCTGTCTGTTGTAGTACCCCAAGCCATAGGAATTTCTCTCCGTAACAGAATTGGCGACTCCACTGGGGAGTTCCTAGTAGTTGTCCTTTGAGGGTTTTCTATCGGCATTCAATGACTTTGAATTGCTCTTTTTCTCTTGTTTCTGTGTCGGATCTGGGGGAAATTTTGCATGGTAGTGTCTGAGTAGTGTGAAGTTTGTCTCAACTTGTCTATTTGCCTTTATTTTTATGCACCTTTCTTTCTGTACGCGAGTTTTTAACTCACAGTCGTGTATATACGCGGGTTTCACTGCTATTTCTGCATACACACACGAGTTTACTATGAACAGTCACATATGCCCTTAGTTTTTCCTTTTAGAGGAAGTTGGATGGTTGCTGGGTGAATTTTGATGATTGCTAAGTCTCCTTTGATACTACTAAAGTTAGTATGCACCTCTATTTCTGACCAAAGACGTTTTTTTTAGGGTAAAATTTTCTTTTTGAAGAATGTTCTTGTCATTGCATTTTCGATTTTTTGTTTTGGGATTAGTGCTTTAGATTTCTTTTACCTTAGTACTTTGCTTGAGTGCTGCTTGAGTGTGCTTGCAGAGTCTAGGGGTTGTAGAGCCATTCTTTTGCTTTTATATCTCATTTTTATTTCAAAAAATCCAAAATATTTGCTTATCATCGTGCATTGCATCTTGCATTTTGCATCGTACTTACACTAGATTTGCTTTGGAGTATTAGTTAGGATTTCATATAGGAAAACTTGCATTTATCATTTGAAGAAAATTGTGCATTTCACGTAGTAGCATACCCCATTTTTCATGGACACAATGCATTTGCATTGATTGTTAGGTGTGCATTTTACTTCATGTTGTGTCATAACGCCATTAGTTGCACAGCCATATACCTCTTTTGAGTAATAAAGCCAATTAAAATCAATGCTTAATTAAAATGAACTACACTATTTTATTTGGTAGGGTTCACCAACAAGATTAGATTTTAGGGTCTTGGAATAGTTCATTGTGAGTAAATTCTCCAAGACCACTAAACAACAACATGTATGTGTCTGTCCAGGTGAGTGTGTGAAATTCCTTGGTATAACCAGTGTTTCTCAGGATCCTCCTCTCAAAAGGGAGTTAAGCACGAGGCTGTGTGAGCAGTTATTGATTGGGATGACCCCTAGTCATAACTGAGTAGCACCGGAGATATTTCCAGGATTGTATTCGTATCTGGGGGCTCTTTCGAGAGTTTTGGGCTTTGCTACCCTGCCCATACGGTCAATCCTGCCTGCAACTATCTGCCTGAGCATTGATTATGTTGAGGTGACCTTAGTGACCTTACCTAGGATATCTAGGGGGTACTTTGCAGGGGTTATTCTACGAGTCTCCCGGCTAGGTTGGGGTCGGATAGCATAGTCACTTTACGCGTTGAAGCTGAGGACCACAATAATTCATTACGTACCTCCGCTTGTGTATGGGAGTCTCAAGCCTCTCCTAGGCAAGACATACCTGCTTCATTCAGGAGCTCACTTATCCTACCCTTGATTGCTTGTGGTTGGCTTTAGATTTTATTGGTGATTACTCTGTGCATGTTAGCTTGCCCAGGGTTTGCGTAGATAGAGAGCCTTTTATATTTTTGAGTCTTTGTGGATTCGGGTGCAGCTCCTTGTCATTCTCGTCATTTAGCAGGACTTCCTCCTTCTACATCTCCTCCTCCTTTGGGAGAGAGAAATAGACAGTCCAGGCGGACTACTTCGCACATTGATTCACACACCATGGGAAACCATATAGAAGATATTCCTGAACCACCTTCTCCCATTCATGTGGAAGATGGGGAGTTTACTCCTAACTATGATCCTTCACCTGATTTGACTGAGTTAGCTCCTATGATTTCTAAGATAGGAACTTTTCATGATAGACCTACTTACTCTAGGGTTGACTCCCCATTGACGCATCACCGGTATGGAATGCCGGAGGATGATGAGACTCATTTTGAACCTGCGAGCACCAGTTATGGTAGTTATGGTATGTCTGGTTTTCCCACACATGATTTGGCATTCCATGTCGAATCTAAGTTTGAGCCTAACACTATGCCTGGGGGCACTCTCATTCCTTACCATGAAGAGAGGTTTGGGAGCACAAGTCACATTGCACCTTCCATCCCGGTGGTGGAAGCCACATCACATATTCCTCCTTGGTCTAGGGTTAGTGATCCTATTAGGATACTAGATCCGAGACAAGTGACTATAGGGAATAACACGTACATAATTACACAGGTCCCTTCATCCTCTGTCCCTAGTTCTTCGAATGTTCCCCCTCCATCTCATTCACGTGGTCCTTCGGGCCAGAATGTTGCTACGAGTCATGTCCATACTACGGTTACTAGACCAATTGTGTCTCAAGTTCATGCATCACCTGTTGTTTCGGGAGGTCATGTTCATACTTCTAGAGGTCATATTCCTACTTCCGAAGCATATATTCCTACTTTCGGAGCGTATATTCCTACTTACAGAGTGTCTCATGGGACATATCATGTGATGACTTATGGACCCTATTATGTGACGCAGTATGGACAGGGTTCTTCACCTTATGGGTGCAAGTATCAACAACCCACTTACTCTCCAAATTACGGCTTTGTAGCTCCGAATAGTTAAGGTACACCACACTATGGTGCTTCCATGCCACCCTATATGGGTCAAACGGGAGTAGGGCACTATGGCAAAGTCCATGGTGGTTATGGTAATCAGACCTATGTGAATCAGAACTATCAGGGAGCGGTCCATCGACCTAGTCATCCTAGGCTTCCTTTCCTCGCAACGCTGAATATTCCTAACTTGTCGAGATTAACGAATGATCCTGTAGCTCATGACCTGGCTTGGCCGGCTGTCCCTACTAAGCTTCCCTTGGACATACCCAAATTCGAGGGTGAACCAGGAGAGGATCCGAGAAAGCATGTTACTACCTTTCACCTATGGTGCTCTTCGAATTCCTTACACCAGGACTTAATCCATTTAAGGCTGTTTCAACGCACCCTTACAGGGCCTGCCGCGAAATGGTATATAGAGCTACCTAGGGGGGCATTCGCTTTGTTTGATGACCTAGCGATGACTTTTCTTAACCACTTCCAGCTACTAGTGCGTTATGACGTTGGTACTGAACTCTTGTCGACATTTTGGTAGGATAAAGCCACACATATCTTGGATCATATCCAAGAGTGGCGTAGACGAAAGAGGTTGATTAAATCCTTTATACTGCCGAAATTCCTACTCGAATGGTTCCTTAAGTCGTTATTGGCATATATAGCGAAGGATGTTTCTACATCTAGAGTACAAAATGAGGAACAAGCCATTTTTAGGGCGCAGGAACTGGATTTGATTTATGCTCAGTCCAGTTTGTTATATGAGATCATTCCCAATGCTCTGCGTTCTAGTTTCAACCCCAAAGTTAAACCTGGACCACATGCCGATGGCATTGTTGTTTGTGTGAGTGCTAAACCTACGGATTCGGTTGCAAAACAAGTTAGTCAATTTTCAATCAACCAATCTACTTTGGTAGAAGCCACATCTTCATCTTAACCCGCCCAAACGACGAGTGTGCTTTCAGTGCAATCGTCGGACCAGAAGGGTAACCAGCAGCCCCGACGGAATAGAAAGAAGGGTAAGAATAATCGTAAGGGTGGGAATAGGAATGAAAATGATAATAATAATGACAAGAACGCCCGTAATGCTTGGGGGGACAAGAAAGCTAAACGTAAGGTTAAATTTTCTTGCAAGTTGTGTAAGGAGGATCACCTCACTTACTTGTGCCCTCGTATCGATGAAGCCTCGAGATTCTTAGCACAG
Organism: Pseudotsuga menziesii; assembly: GCA_001517045.1. Classification (NCBI taxonomy): domain Eukaryota; kingdom Viridiplantae; phylum Streptophyta; class Pinopsida; order Pinales; family Pinaceae; genus Pseudotsuga; species Pseudotsuga menziesii. The sequence goes on from LPNX010739493.1 coordinate 81,774, forward strand.
GACCCAACTGTGCTGACTAACCCTTTACCTCACAATCAAAATATGAACCCGAGGACCCATGATCAGTCTAGTGGTGATCAAGATCCGCCAGAGGGCAGTGGTCATGGTTGCATTAACATGGTACGTGCTGCGAAAGTTGTGACCCGTGCGAAGGACTATGGTTCGTCACAACCCAACCTAGGAAAGTAACCTGATCCACCACGGACTCCTTTGCATATTGAAAAACCTATGGATAAACCTGAAGCTGCACCTCACATTCCTAAGGGAGTCCTTAAGCATTCGAGGCACAATCCTAATGCCTGAGCCACCTAGAACTATTCTATTGTCGAGGATTTGGGCCACACTCCTTGTGCGATGTCTGTACTAGAAGTGCTTCAGAGTTGTCCTTCACAAAGGAAGGCTTTGCTTTCTGCCCTTGGTGTGAATGATGATAATTCTTCCTCCGTGATTAAATTTGAAACCGTAGGACTTCAACCTCGCTTGCCTTACTATGTGTCTCTTTTGATTCACGTAGAATGTCTTAACATGACTATCAAGCGCACTGTGATTGACGAAGGTGTTGCTGCTTTTGTGTTGTCTTTATCATGTTGGAAGGGTTTAGGTTCCCCTGAGTTGTCTAAGTCCATGACCATGTTAATTGCATTTGATGGGAGATCGTTTAGGCCGCATGAGATCCTTCCTTCCCTTAAAGTCTGTTTGGGAGGGAAGACCGTTGCAATAGAGGTCGAGGTGGTTGATGTTCCCCTTGACTACAATCTCTTACTGGGTAGGAATTGGATGTACAGTATGCAAGCCGTAGCTTTTTCCCTATTTCACATTGTATGCTTTCCATTTAATGGGAATATATTTATGATTGATCAAACGTCATTCAAGAATCTGTCGGTTACCGCATCTTCGGGAGCTTCGATCCCGATCGTAGAACACTCTCAACCAGCAACTAGGAGTGTGGGTGTGGGCATATATCCATCCCTCATGGGAATTTTTAGTTGTCCTGCACCGATCCTTATCATAGGCTCTGGTTCCGGTGAGGCTTCGACATCTATGAGATCGGTGTCTTTTCGCACGATTCATATGGAAGACCCTTGGATTCTTTTTACACCGAGTACTTCGAGTGAGCCCGTAGTGACGGACATGCCGTTGCTTGCAACTACGGTAGCTTATCAAGCTAATCTTGAGTGTGTTGCATAGCTTAGTCCTTCCTCTTCAAGGATGGAGGAGGAGGACCCTTATGTGCTGCCTGCCTAGGCAGTATAGTCTTCTCACGTGCATGACTACCTTGATAGTGTTTTCCCTTCAGACAAATAGATTATTGAGGCCAGGTCGAGAGTTGAGCCACCATGGGAAGAGCTCCATCATCGATCTTACTTTCTTCCCGAGATTGACCATTTGGAGCATGAGGACTTTAGGGAGGTTCTTAGTGAGAGAATTGGTAGTCCTATGGTTCCATTAAGCTCTCCTGGTCTGATGGCTGATGGAAACATGGCAAATATATCTCCAATGATTCCTATCAATATCTCTTGAGATCCTGGCAAGATAGAGAATGTCTATATTGGGGTAGAATGTTCCCATGCTGAGATTCAAGAATACACCAAGTTGTTTAAAGACTTCTGTGATATCTTTTCTTGGTCTTACGATGAAATTCCAGGTATCGACCCTCACATTGTTGAACACAAGATTAAGACTTATCCCTATGCTAAGCCTGTTCAACAATGCTTGCATGTGGTGAATCCTAGGAAAGCACCCACGATTAAGGCAGAGATAGAGAAACTATTGAAAGTCGGTTTTATCTATCCCGTTCCCTTGATGGAGTGGGTTTCAAACCCCATTCTGGTGGATAATAAGCAGGGAGCGATCCGCATATGTACTGATTTCTGTGATTTGAATCGTGCCTATCCTAAGGACAATTTCCCCACACCATTTATTGATCATATTTTGGATGAGTGTGTAGGTAGCAAGGTTTTTTCCTTCATGGATGGATTTTTTGGATATAATCATATACAAATTAAACCTGAGGACCAACATAAGACTGCATTTATTTGTCCTTGGGGAACTTTTGCATATCGGAAAATGCCTTTTGGCCTTAAGAACACTGGAGCTACTTTTCAGTGGGCCATGACCTTAATCTTCCATGATCTCAAATCGATTATCAAAGTATTTTTGGACTACCTTGCTACTCATTCTCATATGAGAATGCGTCATTCCTATCATTTGAGATTGATATTCGAAAGGTGCCACCATTATTTGGTCAGGTTAAATCCTCACAAGTGCATCTTTTGTATGAAGTCAGGTCACTTATTAGGATTCATCATTTCTAAAGAGGGTATAAGAGTCAACCCTTTGAAGGTTGAGGCAATACTTCAGTTGTCTCCCTTGAAAAATATCCGTCATCTTCAATGTTTGGAAGGCATGGCAAACTTCTTATAGAGATTCATTGTCAATTTTTCCAATTTGACTAGAGGCTTCATGCATCTTTTGAAGAAGGAAACCACCTTTTGTTGGGATGAGCGAGCCCAGGATTCCTTTGATGCGCTCAAGCGAGCCCTAGCATTGGCCCCGGTGATTAGTCCCCTAGACTATAGCCGTGATTTCCTACTTTATGTGGCCGCGTCCATGGAGACGATTAGTATGGTTTTGGTTCAAGAGGATGAGGAGCTCCAAAAGCATGTCATATAATATCTGATCCGAAATCTTATTGACGTGGAGATCCATTATTATCATGTTCAGAATCTTGCCTTAGCTACCGTACATGTGGTTCAACTGTTGAGACATTATATTCTCCTTCGCCAGACCTTGGTTGTAGCCCATGTCAATCTGTTTCAATTTGTCCTCACTCGAAGGATGATTGGGGGAAAATATAATAAATGGATTGTCATCCTGCAAGAATTCGATCTCGAGTTTGTTTCGGCAAAATCAAAGAAATCGTTAATTTTTACAGAACTTATATCATATTTCCTAAGCAAGACTGAGGAGTTGGTTTGTGAAGATATGTTTATCGATGAGCACATCTTCTTAATCTCAACTTTAGACCCATGGTATGGGGATATCATTATATATTTACAAA
>LPNX010739493.1:84880-98445 GCA_001517045.1 Pseudotsuga menziesii
ATGACGATTACATCACGTGTCTAAGAATTACCTCATAGTGGATAACACTTTGTACCGTTGTGGGGTAGATTCCATTTTACGATGGTGTTTAACTCATGATGAGGCTGAAGTAGTGCTGAATGATTGCCACGGAGGGGTGTGTGGTGGTCATTTATCTGGGCTGTCTACAGCCCAAAAAATCTTAAGAGCAGGTTATTTCTGGCCGTCGATATTTAAGGATTATGTAGATGTGGTCAAGAGGTGCCATCCTTACCAAGTGTTTGCACGTAATATGTGCTTGAAACCTACCCCGTTACATCTCATCATCAGCGCCGGTCCCTTCACTAAGTGGGGGCTTGATTTTATGGATTGCAACCCAACTTCAGCTGGGGGGCATCATCATATCATGGTGGTTGTTGATTACTTCACGAAATGGGCTGAGGCTATGCCTACAGTTAAATCTGACAATGAGATAGCCGCGCACTTCGTATTCAACCAGATTATTACTCAGTTTGGGATTCTGAAAGAGATTGTAATTGACCATGGCTCGCACTTTCAGAATCGTATGATGGAAGAGTTGGCATCAAAGTTAGGGTACAAACAAGAGCATTCCTCCTCTTACTACCCTCAAGCGAATGGACAAGTCGAAGCAATGAATAAATCACTCAAATCCATTCTCCAACGAATGATCGCACAAAGCAAGAATAATTGGCACATTATGTTATATCCTGCTTTGTGGGCGTATAGAACTGCTTTTAAGACTGCCACGGGTTTTTCTCCATATCAACTTGTACATGGAGTGGAGTCGGTATTGCCGGTTGAGTGCGAGATTCCTTCTTTGAAGCTAGCCATAGATCTCTTACCAGACACTTCACCATTGGAGGAGCATTTGGTCCACCTTGAGCAACTTGATGAGCAGTGTCGAGATGCCTTGGTGGCTTTAGAAGTAAATAAACATCGCGTAAAGGTCTAGTACGATAAGTCTGTCCATCCAAGGAGGTTTAGTGAGGGAGACTTGGTCCTTTTGTGGGATCAACTGAAAGAACCCTTAGGGGAAGGAAAGTTTAACCCCATGTGGCATGGTCCTTACGTTGTCAAACGTGTGTTAGAGAAGGGTGCTTATGAGTTAGTGGATTATGAGGGAAGGGCCTTAGCAGAGCCTAGAAATGGGCTCTATCTCAAAAAGTACTATGCATGATTTTTAGCCAAGGCTAGTTATTGTATATTATTGTACAGTTTTGCATAGATAGGCCTTTTTCTTATAGTGATTGGGTTTGTGATTAGTTTCCATTTATTTTGGTAGATGTCAATGGAATCTTTCACCTTCATAGGGTTCACGGATGGTGCGAGCCGTCACACTCAACACTCAGCCTCTGCTACTTGGGTGATTTATACTCCTATGGGTCAGGTATTGTCTTCAGGAGGCGTATGTCTGCGGCCATCTTCCAACAATTTTGCTGAATATAGTGTCATTATTGAGCTTCTACGTAATGCCATTTTACATGGCATTCTCTCTCTTGAGGTACGTCTTGATTCAGAGTTAGTAGTGTCACAGCTTAATGGTTTGTACCATGTTAGAGATCCGACGTTATTAAGAAGATTCTTACGTGTGAGATTATTAGAACAACAATTTGACAATATAACATACATACATATTCCAAGAATTAATAATCAAGTTGCTGACTCATATGCTAACTACGTGTTAGATTGGCATTTGTTTCATACACAATAAATTCATCACAAACACAAATTTTTACAGATGTAAATAAATAAACCGATCATCATAAAACTTTTTATATATACATAAAAAATCTGGTAATACATAGTGTCATAATACAAAAATGGGGCTCTCGAGCCACCAAAATATAATAGACGGTAATACAAAATGTATCACTCCCAGGTATCTAAGCTTGTGGAGGAGGAGGGGGGTTGTGATCATGGAATGCCACTACGACTCTAGCCAGCCATCGGAATAATCGCACCCATGCTCGTGGTACACCCACCACCTAGGGCTGCATGGCCTCAGGAAAGACCTCGACTTGCGCCATGGGAACTCTATGTGTAAGCCTCACAAAGTTGGTATGAATGCTTTGGAGCATCCGCTCCACATCCACACCCATGATATCATCTCCTCTTCCCCTCCATCTATGACGAGGGAAGGCTTCAGGACACCGTGGTCCCACATCTGCATGCATATGGTAGATGTCACTATGTATTGTCACCCAAAAATATGTCTTTTGATTCCATATAATCAGAAAACACAAAAAATTAAATAACTCAAAAATTTTAAAGAGAGGGTCGAGATTCGCTACCTATGTCACCGGCTGGATCTTCTGGAATTTGCTGTTGAAAATCTGAGCTCAATTGGGTAAAAATTTCAAATGTTTTATAATGTTTTGAATTTTTTTGCTATTTATAGAATTTTTTCAATTTTTTACCCCCTTTCCTATAGTTTGGACCATTTCTAATAATTTTGGACCGTTTTTGGACTAATTTATGATGTAGGAGACCTTTTTGAGTGTCGTTTCAGCCGTTGGATTGACCCGTTTGTGCCGATCTCGGGTATCATGTCTAAACTGGCATATAGGTTAGGTTTCATCACCGTTTTCATTTTGCATGACCTTATGATCGTTTCATTATAGCCTTAGGTATGAACCCACTCTATTATGTCACAGAACCTTCTTGTTGTTTTAGAAGTGGCATGATATGAGTGGTAGAGCTTGACCTTACATGGGTATCCTAGTTAGCGCCTTATTTTCATTTGGTGCCCATGCTGACGTTTTGTCCCTTAGGGTGTGGGAGTCTGTTGTATAGTATTGCCATGACATTTCACAAGAGCCTCATACTCCTATTGATCTTTTGTTGGCCTTTTTCCCTCAGGAATCCCTTATGTCAAGTTGTAATTGCATTATCATGAGCTTTTCCTGCCTTATTGAGCTTTATGTCGACTTCCCTGACATTGAGTTTCAGCCATATAGCCCGAGCTTGTCTCATGTCTAGCCATGCAGAGCCATTTTATATATCCTTTGCAGCTTGATTCCCTAATTTTACCTGGAGGGGATTTTCCCCTGAGTGTCGCTATCCTACACATGTATCCTTGCATTGAGCATAGGTATGTTCCACTGCTTGGAACTAGTTTGTTTACCCCTATGACACTCGTCTCCTCCCAGTCTGTAACTATAACGCAGTTTTATTCTTTTTCAAGCTTTTTAAATATTTGAAAAAGTCCCAAAAAAATCAAAAAACCAAAAAGCCGGACAAAGAAAGATGTTATCTTTTGGCAGCTATCGATTCATGTTGCCTTTGAACAGAGCACTGTATATCACATCTGTTGGTTGGGCTTATAGTTTTACTTTAGGAGCTATACTCGTTTATCTGAGTTTATCTCCACTGACTGGTTAAGCTTCCAGTCCCCATGGAGCCTTTGTCGATGCCTCCTGTGTCGCAGAGATGTCCCAGTTTTCTATATCGAGTCTATGCTACCTTTATTCAGTCACCATTCCCTATTATGCTCTTGTTCAAAGGAATTTGAAACCCGAGTCAGCCATTCCTTGGTCAAGGAATGGCCAAGGATGCATGATGTATATCGGATTTGACCTTTCATTACCCCTTTGAAAATCTATATAAGGAAATCTTTGTTACATTGAAGGCATATGAGAGAATTGAGAGCAAAGAAACTATAGTCCATTGTTGCCAGAACTTGTGCTTGAGTCTGCATCCCTTTGTCCCTTGGAGCACTTTTGTGTTCTTCCCAAGCTTGCCTTTTGCTTGTGAGCTTTCTATCGAGAGATGGAGGATTGAGGTGGTGGAGGCCCAAGTGGGGGATTCAGTTTCTCCGATTCGTAGATGTACCGATAGAGGTTCTATCCATTGTAATCTTTGATTTTATATTAATAGAAATATCTTTTCCTATCCAATAATGTATGTTTGAATGAATATTTTATCCATGGATGATTTCAAATGCTTATACATTGTTGATTATATATGCTAGAATAGATCTAACACACACATATATAGTATGCTTGTCTTGTTTACTTGTTGTTGAGGAAGTGATTTATCAATTCAAGCTGAAGTTGGATAGCTCAACGGGGATCTGCTTCAACTGTCCGAAATAAGGTACAAGGTTTGATCCTTTAGTGTTAGATATTTGTTTTCTATTGCATTTTGGAAAGGATTGATTTCTGGAGTCAAGCTATCTATTGTGGTACCCCAAGCCATAGGAATTTCTCTCTGTAACAATCATCCTCCTCAGCTTCATCATCATCATCATCCTCATCCCCATCATCATCATCACCATAGTCATCATCCTCATCATCATCATCATCATCATCATCATCATCATAGTCATGGTCATCATCCTCATCATAGTCATAGTCATCATCATAGTCATAGTCATCATCCATCATTATCATCATAGTCATCATCCTCATCATCATCATTGTCATCCTCCTCCTCCTCCTCATCATCATTGTTCATCATCATCGTCATGGTCATCATCATCATTCCATTGAAAATGCTTGAAAATAAAATCAAAGCAAAGTTTCAACTAAACCTATCATCATCATCATTGTCCTCATCATCGTCGTCATCATCATTAGCCTCCTCCTCCTCCTCATCATCATCACCATCGTCGTCATCATCATCATCATCATCCTCATCCTCCTCCTCATGCCCATCATCATCATCAAAGTAATCATCCTCATCATCATCATCATCATTATCATCACTATCATAGTCATCATCGTCCTCCTCATCGTAATCATCATCATAATAATCATCATCATAGTCATAATATTCATGATCATCATCATCATCATCATCATCATCATCGTCATCGTCATCGTCATCGTCATAGTCATCATCATCATCATCATCATCATCATCATCATCATCATCATCATCATGGCCATCATCATCATCATCGCCATCATCAACATCATCATCCTCATCATCGTAATCATCATTATCATCATCATAATCATCATCATCATAGTCATAGTCATCATGATCATGATCATGATCATCATCCTCATGATCATAATCATCATCACCATCATTGTTCATCATCATTGTCATCACCATCATCATCATCATCATCATCATTATCCTCATCATCATTATAGTCATCATCCTCATCCTCATCATCATCATTGTCATCCTCCTCCTCCTCCTCCTCATCATTGTCATATTTCTCCTCCTCCTCATCATCATTCCATTGCAAATTCTTGAAAATAAAATCAAAGTAAATTTTCAACTAAACCTATCATCATCATTGTTCCTCATCATCGTCGTCATCGTCATGATCATCATCCTCATCCTCCTCCTCCTCCTCATCATCATCACCATCATTGTTCATCATCATTGTCATCATCATCATCATCATCATCCTCATCATCCTCATCATCCTCATCATCATCATTGTCATCATCATCATCATCATCATCCTCATCATCCTCATCATCCTCATCATCATCATAGTCATCATCCTCATCATCATCCTCATCATCATCATTGTCATCATCCTTATCATCATCATCACCACCACCACCATCATCATCATCATCATTATTCCTCATCATTATCGTCATCAGCATCACCATCATTGTTCATCATCATAGTCATCATCATCCTCATCATCATCATTATTGTCATCATCAACATCATCATCATCATCATCTTAATCATCATCATCATCATCCTCATCATCATCATCATCATCATCATCATCATCATCATAGTCATCATCCTCCTCAGCGTCGTCATCATCATCATCCTCATCCCCATCATCATCATCATAGCAATCATCCTCATCCTCATCCTCATCATCATCATCATCATCATCATCATAGTCATAGTCATCATCCGTATCATAGTCATAGTCATCATATATCATCATCATCATAGTCATCATCCTCATCATCATCATTGTCACCATCCTCCTCCTCCTCATCATCATTGTTCATCATCGTCATGGTCATCATTGTCATGGTCATCATCATCATTCCATTGAAAATGCTTGAAAATAAAATCAAAGCAAAGTTTCAACTAAACCTATCATCATCATCATTGTTCCTCATCATCGTCGTCATCATCATCATCCTCCTCCTCCTCCTCATCATCATCACCATCGTCGTCGTCATCATCATCATCGTCATCCTCATCCTCCTCCTCCTCCTCATCATAGTCATCATACTCATCATCATCATCATTGTCATCATCACCATCATCATCATCATCATCATCCTCATCATCCGCATAATCATCATCATCATCATCATCATCATCCTCATCATATGCATCATCATCATAGTCATCATCCTCCTCAGCTTCATCATCATCATCATCCTCATCCCCATCATCATCATCATAGTCATCATCCTCATCATCACCATTGTCATCATCATCATCATCATCATTATCATCACCATCATAGTCATCCTCCTCCTCCTCATCGTAATCATCATCATAATCATCGTCATCATAGTCATACTATTCGTGATCATCATCATCATCATCATTGTCATCGTCATCATCATCATCGTCATCATCATCATAGTCATCATCATCGTCATCATCATTGTTCATCATCATCGTCATGGCCATCATCATCATCATTGCCATCATCATCCTCATCATTGTAATCATCATCATCATCATCATAGTCATAGTCATCATGATCATGATCATGATCATCATCCTCATCATCATAATCATCATCACTGGGTCAGTGCAAGAAGATGAGGGACCTTTTAGATGCAATCCTAGTTTTCAAAAACAAGATCACATTACCAAAAAATACAACGCGTTTCTGCTACATAGCACTTTCTATGGTTCAAACCGAGCCTAACATGTCATGGGACATGTAGGATAGGAAGCCATATTGCATACACGTTATATAACTACAAAATGTGCTCATGACATGTAGTTATAAAACACATACACGATTTGTAAAACAAAACAAAAAAAAAAATACATAGGCCCGAAACCCGCGGCCCATTTTAACGATCAAGAACATGAAAACGAAGGCCAATTGGAGCGTTTTGGAGCAAGTTAACTGCTTGGGATTGTTGGAGGATCTGATTTAGGTTGAGGGGAGGAGATTTCACTGGTGAATTGTCATCCAACAAGGTAATTCAATCACCCAAAGCATTCTTTTTTTTGTCAATTTTTAACCTATAATTGTGTTTTTTAATAGAATAATCATTCCAACAACTCCCAAGCTAATGTTTGATGGATTCAAACTAAAATAGGCTATAAGAATAAAAAACATCATGTCTATTAGATATTCAATGTTCCAAAAGGCTAGAAATATATAAAACAAACACAAGTATAATCCCAACTTGCATAGAATTTGATGGACAATGCAAAGTTTGAATTGGGATACTAGTGAGAGTGCCCACCTGTAACATGCATAGTCAAACCTTCAAATGCAATCATTATGTTGGAATTAACACAAAGTGCAATAAAATTTAGCAATTATTTTCATAGATAGGTGAATGCCAACATTTTAAGATACATAGTGAATGAGGGATCCAAATGTAACAATCAATATAATCATCAAAATGGAAGAAAGAGGAAATTGTGATCAAAATATGCAAGTTGGACCCTCATCTTGATCAGAATTCCATATTTAACAATCCTTTGACACAATAAAAAACACATATGACTATATAAAGGGATTGTAATTTCTAGAAGAATATCAATACTCAACAATACCATGTGAATCCATCGACCTATTCATTCTGAATGTCCCAGACATACATAGAGTCATATACAACAACTGGAGTAAATTTATAAGCTATAAAATCGTGACAACAACATTTAATTCAAGAGATCTACTTGATCCTGAGAGTTGAATGAATGACAATTTATAAAGTCATAATCACCACGAAATGTTGAGGAAAGGTGACCACTCCATACATCATATGCCTGAAATGTGGATTGGTTTTTTACATAATGTCAGCTTTTTGACATTTGACTACCCATATCCCTAGATCTTCCAAGGGATTATCCTATAAACATAATAAAGAAAATTAGAAACATGTGAGACCCTAGGTCTCCCTGAGATCCCTTGATCTAGAAAAGACATAAATGACTTTACGCAAACAGTCTATGCCCCTGCATCACAAGGTTTATCAACCATTTTTTAAAATAGCAAAAACAATGGGTAATATATTTCTACATGTCGAGTCTCTAAGCTCATCTACAACCAATTGTAGTCCAGTCCACAAATTATCCATTTTCCATGTAAGTTTTGGTTGGTTTCCATGGTTATACAACAATGGAAATGGTGAACACCCATGAACTATCTAGAGTGCATCGTGAGAATGCTCCCAACCATGATCGAGTCAATTATATTTAGAGGATATGGTGGCAGCCCTGTATCACCCCTTTTCTTGCCTCGCATGTCCTAATAGTCCCTTGCCCCTTTCTTTTACATATCCAAGGGACGTAAAGGCCAAAACATGTCAAAATAGCACTCCTAAATTCAAAGAAGTTTAAACCCAAGTGTGCATGGAAAAGTCACCAATGAGGGTGAAGAAGTGCCTTAACTTCTAGAAAGAAGCTGAACGAAACTCACTATTTAATTGTTAAATGTTTAATTTTAAGTTTTAAAAGTATGTAAGTGAATGCCATTAAATTGCTTGTAACTTGAGTTTTCCTTAATTTACATTTTCAATTTTGAAGAGATGTCATTATATACCATGTATACATTTCTAATGATTTCCTTATTGATTTTTTTATTGCAGTTGCAGCTATGGACACCAATGCTGAAATATTGATTGAGCTTGCCCAGTTGAGAGGTATCAGTACTGCTTTTTAGTGGTGGTGATAGGATTCGACGTTCACTTGCATCCACTTTGGATGCAATTGTTGATACTATTACATTTTCAAACAACATACTATATGATATTACTTCATATAGAGAAAGAAAAAGACGTGAGTACGTTGATGGGATTAGCTACAGTGCAATAAAAAAATTGAAAATTACCAAAGAGCATATATTTTCATTGTTTAGGGACCCTTTCATGGGGGAAATCCCAAATGCAAATAGGCCACATATCTCTATCAAGTGGTGCACATATCAACCACTTGTTGATAATTGGATGGACAGATGGTATATGGTTTTTGACATGCCACCACACAACAACAGGGAAATCCCCTTGTATTTCCTTTGGAAGATGTATGCAGAGTTCGTGTTGGGTAAACACATAAACTATTTTGATAAATTGGCATTTCAGGGGATCGGTGGGGGGATGCCCCAAAGCCGACCCAATTCCAGGCTTCGAGACATTGATCTCCCTATCCCTGCACCTCGCAGGCAATTGCCTCGGCCAGATGTCCCACCTATACATCGTGTTATTCCACAGACACGTGATGCATTTTTGAGTTTGGCACGGGCCGTTGTTCGCCATAGCACTATGGTTCAACATATGGGTGAGGAAGGGACATCTATCCCTGGTATGGTACATACACCAGGTCGTCATGGTGTAGGACCATCTTGTAATGCAGTACCACCCACTATTGCAGTACCCCCATCTACTGCAGGACCATCTACTAGTGCAGCACCATTAGCACATTCCCAGCCTACTTTTGAGCCTCACGAGTCTACATCGTGTGGTCGTCCATGCTATGGTCTTTCGTCAGATGTTGTCTTCAGTGGGTTTTTGAGTGATGTATGTATATGGTTAATTGTAATAAATTCTTCATTTATTTTCCTCTTTGTACACATTTGTATAGTTTGAGCTAATATATTAATTTTGTGAACTTGCAATTGATGCTTTATGCCGGCAGCGACGCCCTAGAGTATCATGTTCCACACTCTACACAGGGGCATGACATTCCATCCACTGATCCCTTGGTTGGTGGAGAGATTCCTATAGCACCCATTGCCGTATCTCACACCGAGGTAAACATTTTAAAATTTTAGTTTTTTAATACTTGTTAATTTGTTAATTTCCACATACTGTACATGTTAGTTCACTAATGTTATCTACGGTCTAATATTTACAATTAAATTAAACTTGCAGATGCCAGATCCTTCACGGGGGAAAGCAGTGATGGAGGTAGGATCCATAGTCGTATCGACGGAGGAAATATCTGGGCAGATGCCAGATCCTTCACGAGGGAAATCAGTGATGGAGGTAAACATTTTAAACATTTAAAAAATGTGGAGGTAGGATCCATGGTCGTATTGACGGAGGAAATATCTGGGCAGATGCCAGATCCTTCACGAGGGAAATCAGTGATGGAGGTAAACATTTTAAACATTTAAAAAATGTCATTTTTTAAATACATGTATGCTCGTTGAATTATGCATGTCTAACTACATGAACTCTTGTTGACTATAGGCACCAACTGAAACACCTGGACCATTTCCTGGAGTTGTATCTCCTCATAGGCCATATGTGAACAAGGGTCAAGTGTATATGAGATGGCCTACTCCTAGAAAGAGTGAAGTTGTCCATGACCATGGAGATACTGATACCATGGTAATTTTTATATCCTTCGATGATATTTCTTGGTTAACTGAAATCCAGTGCATAAAATGTTTTGTTAATGTTTGATTTGCATGTTTACTGCATCAGGAGCTAACATTTACTATTGAAAACCTTGCATGGATGGTTGATGCAACAGTCAGTGCTGCATCTACAATGGCAACAAGTCACACAGAGGTACAACTATTTCAACATGATCGTTACATAGTTTATTATTGTTGGCGTATGTTTATTCATGCATGTCTAACTATTTCAACATTTGGTGATTGTAGCCACCAGCAGCAAGAGTTATTGATGCAACAATAAATGTGGTATCTGCAATAACAACAAGCCACACAGAGGTACAACTAATTGAACATGATATATACATAGTGTGTTATTGTTGTCTATTGTTTATTCATGCACATTTCTAACTATTTCAAGATTTGGTGATTGTAGCCACCACCACCACCACCAGTTCCCGCCCCCTTTGGTTCGACCATGGATGTGACCATCCTTCATGTTCAACCAACAGCTCCATCTGCTACACAAGAAACACAATCCCCTTTGTCACAGTCTCTCACTAGGGTGAGATGTCCATTAATGAACAATTGTTTCATGCAATGTCCATTAACATTTTCATAATTTTTGAGTTAATTTAGACATGGTATTTTATTGAGCTAATGTATTAGTACATAGTTAGTTGAATTTAACAATTGATATTTAATTTGCAGGATCCAAAGATGCACACTGGTCCTATAGTTGTGCCTACAGGATCACCCTTGAGAAAGAACAAGAGGAAGCTTGAGTTTTGATGTGTCTTATGGGATATGTACATTTCGATACATGTACATGTGGCTTGGACATTTTTTGATACATGTACTTTTGGAGACATGTACATTGACATTTCACTTACATGTACATGTGGCTTGGATAGTTTTGGATACATGTACATGTGGCTTGGATAGTCTTGGATAGTTGTGGAGACACATGTGCTTCTGGTTAATTTTGGATATATATGTACTTTTCGATACTTTTGGATATATATATATATGTACTTTTGGAGACATGTACATTGACATTTCAGTTATAAATGAATGATACATTTCACTTTGAATTTGTTCTTTGGTTTCCACATGTTCTTGTGTCAAACTATTGTATTGATTTGTGAGGATTATCTATTACTTATGAATGCACTATGTAAAAAGAAAAAACTATTATATTTAAAGGTTTCAATGATCTCAGTACATGCACACTAAAGTCAAAGTTCTTGCTCGTGTAATTTAATAAATATAAGTGCAATACAATGTATTTCAAGGTTTCAATGAACTCACTACTTGCACACCAATTGGATATATCTAATTAAAAATTGTGAGTTTGGATTCATTAAATTACAAATTTAGTCAATGCTCAAGTGTAATTTAATAAAACTAAGTGCAATACATGCATCACATTTCATCAACAACCAACAACACTATTCAACAAACCTCATGCACCCAATGACTAATCACTCAGCATTAAAGGAACTACAATAGAATCCAAAGACTAAGAACCAACTTTGTGAATCAACATGATTTGAAGCATAAGTCCACCGGTTTTGAAAAATTTCAGTTCGACATTAGATTGATTCTGAATTGAGTTGTGACAGTAGGATAAGATTAGGGTTAGGATTAGGGTTTCCTTGGTAGGGTTATGGTAATGGGCCATGCATGTTAAACAATAAACCCTAGTTAGGGATAGGGTTTTCCAATTTTGGCCTTCATTGGCATGAAATGCATTGTCCATCTTTGGCTCTCATTGGTGTGACTGGATTGTCCCTATAGAGCGAAACCCTAGCTTCAGAAACCATTGTATACGGAGGTCACCGTGCAATGGACAGGAGGGAGAGCCCCCCCCCTAGCTAAAATCCCATGTCACGAATCCAATGAAATTGAAGGTTCGTCGATCGGACGCCTGAGCATCTATCTATGGCGAGTTGCAGGTCACCTCCAGATACCGTTCAGAGACACCTGGTGGACTTGGGCCTGGTGCACAAAAAACCTCATGGAGCAGCAATTTTGAATTCCATAAGCTCTTGCTAGCGTGTTTAGGCATGGGAAATATGGCAACGCCAACCGAATCCCCACCATCCGTGGCTTTCCATCTTTGGCCCTCGTTGGCGTCACTGCATTGTCCCCTACTGAGTGAAACCCTAGCTTCAGAAACCACCGTAGACAGGGGTCACCAGGAAATGGACTGGAGGGAGAGGCCCCCCCTAGCTAAAATACCATGTCATGAATCCAACGGAATCGACGGTTTGTCAATCGGAGGCCCGAGCATTGATCTATGGTGAGTTACAGGTCACCTCCAGATACCGTTTAGGGACACCTAGTGGACTTGGGCCCGGTGTGCAAAAAACCTCACGGAGCGGCAATTTTGAATTCTGTCAACTCCTGCTAGCGTGTTTGGGCATGGGAAATATGGCAATGCCAACCGCATCCCCACCATCCCTGGCTTTCCAGCTTTGGCCCTTGTTGGCGTCACTGCATTGTCACCTACTAAGCGAAACCCTAGCTTCAGAAACCACCGTAGACGGAGGTCACCGGGTAATGGACAGGAGGGAGAGCCCCTCCCCTAGCTAAAATCCCACGTCACGAATCTAACAGAAATGATGATTCATCGATCGAAGGTCCGAGCATCGATCTATGGCAAGTTGCAGGTCACCTCCAGATACTATTCAGGGACACCTGGTGGACTTGGGCCTGGTACGCAAAAAACCTCACGGAGCAGCAATTTTGAATTCCGTCAACTCCTGCTAGTGTGTTTGGGCATGGAAAATATGGCAACACCAACCACATCCCCACCATCCATGGCTTTCCATCTTTGGCCCTCGTTGGCGTGACTGCATTGTCCCCTACTGAGTGAAACCCTATCTTCAGAAACCACCGTAGATGGAGGTCATCGGGCAATGGACAGGAGGGAGAGGCCCCCCGCTAGCTAAAATATCACAATTTCAAGTACACTAATGATCCAACATGTCAGCCTCCCAAAATTTTCTATTATGCATATGAAACATTAACCTTTCGAAAGCATGAGAGGTTCCAAATTTTGTTTGTTTATTAAGTTTAT
>LPNX010739592.1:0-19688 GCA_001517045.1 Pseudotsuga menziesii
CTCGGTCGAGGGCTTAACAAGCCCTCGACCGAGGTACGTTTTTTTGATTTTGGAAAAATGTGCTTGCCAAAAAGTGTTACCCAGGTCCATGGATTCACCCTAACAACAACTTCGAATTCAAATTCTTGGAATAATAGTAGCCATGGATAAATCCTTCCATGATGTAGTGGTTTATTGATGAGATACTTAAGTGCCTGATGGTCTGTATAGAATATAAATGGGTTAGCTAAAAGATAATGTCGATATTTTTGTAGTGCAAAGACCATTCCTAGTGCTTCTCTTTCTGTTGTCGAATAGTTTCTCTCAGCCTTGTTTAATTTTCTGCTAATGTAAACTATAGGATAATCCATTCCATCATCTCTTGGTTGAGTTAATATTGCTCCTATTACTAGGCCTGATGCATCAATATGAACATGGAATTTGATAGACCAGTTTGGAAACTTTAGGATTGGTGCTTCGACTAGTTTTCTTTTTAATTTTTCAAATGATATGTGGCACTCCTCTATCCAGTTGAACTCTTGATCTTCCCTTAATAGTTCTTCAAGTGGATAGGTCATATCTGAATAATATCTTATGAATTTTCTGTAATATCCTGTGTGGCCAAGTAGCACCCTGACTTGTTTTGGTTTTACTAGTGGTTTTAGGTCAAGGATAATTTTGATCTTTGCAAAGTCAACCTTAATACCTTCTTTACAGACAATGTGCCCCAATAATATCTCTATGGGGGTCACAAATATGCATTTCTTGATGTTTAGGGATAGTTGAATTTGTCGACATCTCTCCAGCATAAGCCTAAGCCATTTGCAGTGATCCTTTCACATGGATTATATTGTCCAATCATCAAAGTATACTGCCATGGTCTTGTAAATATATTCTTGAAATGTTTTGACAACAATTCTAGAAAATACTGCAGGTGCATTTTTTAATCCAAAAGGCATAACCTTGTAAGCAAATGAACCAAATTCACACACAAAGGTTGTCTTCTTCTGATCTTCTTTAGCTATTGGCTCTTGGTTATAACCTAAGAATCCATCTGTAAATGAGTAGCATTCATGTCCTGCAACCTCATTTAAGATTTCATCTACATAAGGAGTTGGAAATGGGTCTGTCAGTGTCACTTTATTTAGTTCTCTGAAGTCAACACAAATTCTTAGATTGATTGGATCATGTTTCTTAGGTTGTACAACCATTGGACTTGCCCATTCTGATTGTTCAATAAGATAGATGATGCCTACTGCAAGCATGTTATCAATTTCCTTTTTGACTATCTCTTTGTATCTGTGAGCTAGTTTATATGGCCTTTTCTTCACAAGTCGAACGTCAGGTTTAGTATCAATATTCATTTCTCCCATTTAGTGGATTGAGCCTTTGAGGTCTTTATAATCTCTAGCAAATACATCTTGGAACTCTTTTAATAATTTCACTATCTCTGTGGTTTTCTCTTCACTGTAGTAGTCACCAATATTTGCCATTTTTGGTCGATCATCATTTGAGATGTCGAATTATCTAGTTTTGACTTTAGCATCTAGTCATTCTGGTGCTTTGGCTTCATTGATCAGTCTACTTCCTTCGTTAAACTGTGAGAATGTGGCAAGGAAGTCGGCTACAGTCATTCTGTCAGTATCCTGTTTGTCGGTTGTTTCCACTTTAAGGATTGTACAAATAGGTTTGGTCATTTCGACATGGTTTGACTTCCATATAAAGCTTTTCCCTTCTATATTTTCATTTTCTAACTGTAGTCTTGTCAACTGTGGTTTTGTCCTCGTTTGTATATTGTTGCATTTCATTGTCTGTCAGTTATCTTTTAAGGGTGTGTTTTCGGTTAGCTGGATAAATTCTTTAATTTGTTTTGTTGTTTTGACCAAGTTTTCATTTTGTGGTATAAAGTTGAAATCTTTAATGAAATTTTCCCTAAGTTCATGCCATAAGAATGTTTCACCTCTAGCTTCTTCCATTTTATACCATTTGTTTGGTAATTCAGCGAGGGTTGATGGGAACAGGTGTGGCCATGCTCGTTCATCCTTGTATCCAAGTTTTCTCCATTCTTTTTCACATGTCTTGATATGATCTTCTGGGTTTTGTCCTTGAGTGAATATAGGTATCTGAGCTTGTTTGGTTAACTTATGTCCTCCAAACCTTTCGACAAAGTAAGTTGAAGCTGTTGTCTAGGTCTACAGTCTTGTCTGATGGGTATCCCACCATCTAGCAGCTTGTCCTGTAAAAGTTTCTACTAGGCTTTGAAGTCGGCCATGTTCACCAATATTTTTGGAAACTTGTTCTACATGCATGACTGGTGATTCCCTTTCCTTGTATCTTGGTATTTGTATAGTATGTACATTGGTAGGTTGTAAGGTAGGGTATTCCCTAATTTTCTTCTCAAAGATTTTTGGGACAATGGACACTATGAAGCACTGTTGGGTGGGCTTTTTCTACACTTTTTGAATAGTCCAACACCCTCTTGCTTGTGTTTTGTAGTTATCGATCTCCCAATCATATAATTCTGCATCTGAATTATAACCAAATGAGTCTTGGTTTCCTAAATGAAGTTCTCCATAGATATTAGGTTCTGTATAATCTGGATTGTTTTGAATCTGGTAGAGTTGTCAGATGTTGACTTCTTCATCGATAGGTTCAGTCCAAGGTTATCCTTGAGATGGATGAATAGGTACAATGACCTTTTGTCCATTTCCTTTTAATTTGATTCATCTTCCTACCCCAAGTTCGACCTACTAACGTTGGGAAGGAACTGGATCCTTCCTTAGGGTCAATGATTTCAAAGTCGACTTTGGTCGAGATTCCTTTTATAGTTGTGTCGACGTTTTTCCAGACTCCAATAGGTTCAATTAGGCCCTGGTCGGCTAGTTTCAAGTAAATTCCTGACTCATATAGTCGAGTTCTACCCATTTGTTCCCAAGTGTCACAAGTCATGATGTTTACTTGTGATCCAAAGTCGAGCACTACTTGTCGGACATGGTATCCTTCAATTTCTAGGTCGAAAAGTGGGTCGACATCGCCTTTATATTTTTTATTTAAGCTGCAGATGTTCTTTGTTTATTTTTAGAAGTTGTTATGTTTTATTTCATATAGTAAGTCAATGAACTGAGAGACTGAATTGTCTTTTTGTACGATCTATATTAATTCGTTTATTGTGTTATGTCAATTGTCGTTAGCTTGTTCTTGTCGTGCAAATTCTTTGAATACATTGGTTGCTTCTTTGTATGTTTGTTTTTCTTGAAGTGGATCAAGGTAGATATTTTTCTCTTTTATTTTGTTGATTCTTGGGTTATCACTTCCTGTTTGTGTTCCTTGTTGAGTTACAATATGCAAATTTTTTGTGTTTATTACATCATTTTTTTGCACACACGATAAGACACTAACATTTTTCTTTGTATTTATTTTTTCCAACATGGTAGGGCAATCCTCTAGTGAGTGATCCCCTACTCCACAATGAGTACAAAATTTTAGGTCAATTCTATCTTTATATGGACAGTCTGCATACCGATGTCCCTCCTTATAACATGTAAAGCATTGGATGGGTTGACGTGGTCGGTTGTCGCAATTCCCAGAGAATCGACCTCGTCCTCCGTAGCCTCCACGTCGATTGTCACACTGATGCTCGTATCTCCGACCTTCATATCTCTGACCATTCTGATCATTTGGTAAGTTTTTTTGCTCATTATTTTGTGCAACTGCATTGGTTTGGTAGACTGCATGATAATTTTATCAGTTCTTCAAGTTCAAATGGTAGTCGGCTATGTTATGATTTTTAGTTTCGTAGATTGCACACCAGGATGCCTTACCATTCTTCATGTTGAACGGGCAATCTTTTGTTGAGTGGTCCCCATGCTCCTGGAAAATGTCGTAAAAACATTTTTTCTGTAAGAATCGAACGTCCTATCGGCTGTATTCCTGTCGACAGTTGTCTTTGGAATGTCCGACTATTGAGCACTTGGTGCATTAGATATCCTGACTTTTGAGGTTTAACTCCTTTAAATACTTCTACACACTCTTGAGTTGTTCTTCTAATCTGTGGTCAGTGGAGTATGCTGAGATGTCCTCATCCATTTCCACTTGGAAAGATTTTGTAAACGCATCTTCGTAAGATTTAAATGTTTCCAGACTGATATGTTGGTGAACTTTCTCAAATAACCTTGCAAGAAATCATTGGACTAGTAATTGTTCATCTATAACATAATCTAGCTGGCTCAGAAGGTCTTTCCACCGCTTATCTTAGTCACAGACAATTTCTCCTAGCTTCTGTGATGTTGTTTTTAGTTTTTTCACTGTCAGGTGTTTAGCATATGGAGTTTTGAAAAATGATAGAAATTGTGCTTTGATCTCAGCTTTGGTTCCTCTAGGTTGTCTTTCAGAAAAGTTCATACACCAAGTCAATGCCCTTTTCCTCAAGGAACCGGTGAACTGTGCCATTTGTCTGTCTTCATTCGTAACTTGGTTGGCCTCCCAAGTCGACTCACAGATGAACTAGTGTCGTCTGGGGTCCTCATCCCCCTCATATAGAGGAATGTGTGCTGACCCATGACCCATGTCAGAATCACTATCAATGCTCTTAGGAGGTGGCGGTGGCGGAGCTAGGGATGGGGGTGGTGGGTTTATTGGTTTATTCGTCTCTGCATGACTATGGTCAACGAAAATTTCATTCCCATCGGTTGTCGATTCTTCTTCGACAAACAGTCGGTTGATGTCGAATTCATCTATTGATGGCCCGCTGCAACTATTTGTCCACAATTCTGAATGTTTTGTGTCTTCCAAAGCTGTATTTGGTAGGGGGGATGCTCCTTCATGTGTCGGTAAGAGTAAGTGGATACTTCAGTTGGAGGGTACCACTTGAAAGGTAACTCAATTTCCTTCCTCTGGTCGATGGATAATGAGGTGTCGTCTAGTGTATGTTTTGTCATTTAGTCGACTCCATATACCAAAGTCACTAGCTCATAGTCAGAGGTCCTCTTCGACAATAGTTTGTATCCAGGTACACGGATTCAACGGAGAGAGGGTTGTTCCTTCATAGGGATCTCTTAATTGGAGAGCTTCTGGCTGCTCTATCCACAATTCCTCCTCCATAGGGGACACCTCTTCTTCCACACCTTCTTTGTGTCAGTCATGACCCGAATCTGGTGGATTCCCTTCTTGGTCGGTCACCCTAGGACTCCTTCCTGTATGCAGTGCTAAGGCTATGTCTCTTCTTGCTTCCCTCCTTTGCTGTCTCTCTTCCCTCTCTATTTTCTGAATGTCCGACATACCATTGTGTGATACTATTCTCTTTATTTCCCTTTTGGTCGACTTCTCATTACTGGTGAATGGTATCTGCTTCTAGTCGACTAGAATCCACTCCACTTTATCTCAACATATGACCAGCTACCCCCCCCCATAGCCTACCCGATGCTTTTAGAAAGCCCGGATAGTTCAGTCTACTTGCTTAGGAAGTATTCCCACTCCCTTTTTGCAATGAATTTTTCCCACTTCTTTTTCTTTTCCGCCCAGTTAGAGTTTGATGGCAGTTCATGAAGTGATGAACAAGGTTCGACAATATGTCCTACTCCCTTCTCAATCAGAAATTTGAACGGCAAGGTCGGTAAGGAGCACAGAAATTGCTCGGTGAGGTCTGTGTAAAATTTCTCCTTGACAGTTTCCACCGAAGTTCTATCTTCTACTACTTGCTCTTCTCAGAAGTCATCGGCAATTTTATCGAACCACTCCGACAAGTTTGTTCTACCACCTTGGATTAGTTTTTCCAGCAACTGTTGGTCGTTAGTCCCTTCCGGCTTTTTCATCTAGGAGTTTCTTCAGAAGTTGGGGCACTAAATCTACAAACTTCTCATGTGTTTCTGTAAAAAAATTTGCTTTTTCCTATGTGATTGTTAATCTGTTCCTTTGTGCGTAATTCTGTAAATAGTTTGCAACTTTACGTTCCCACCAGTCCTTAATCTCCTGCTTTGAGATCATTAATTTTCATACATTTCAGACATGTACTACCGGCAACGGAACCAATGTTGTAATCTCATATATCACATAAGGTTACCAATAATACATACTAAAACATACATATATAACAGAGACAAGAGATAAGAACAAGTAGGTGAATTAACAGATTATATTACATGAATGAGTCCATACAACACAGAGAACTGAACTGAGTTCTCATCTGGCTCAATAGCCTAATATATATGATTACAAAATAGTTACAAAATAACTACCTATTGGTTCGGTGAACCGACACGACCTTAGGTGGCCAACCTAATCTCTAGTTTAGTCGGCCGACCGACTTAGTCAGCTGGTCGACTTAGTCGGTTGATCGACTAAGTCGGTTATCGTTTAAGTCGACTTATCGACGTGCTCCTCCTATAGTAGGCTTGATTTCTGAATCATACTCTAGCAAGACCGCTATCCATTTTGATATTTTCCCCTATGGATCAGGCTGAGTGAGAATGGTTTTCACAACATTGCTAGGCACATAAGCAATGATACAAGAATGTAAAATATATACCCTAAAATATTTCAAACACTTTACCAATGTATAGGTGGGCCTGCTTTTCCATGATGCAATATTTCAATTCTACATCTCTCAATATCTTGCTAAAGAAAGCAATAGGTTTCTATGCATTCTTCTCATTTTTTTGTAACAATACTCCATCTATTGTGTGCTCAGAAACAAAGGAGAAAGCAATAAAGTATTTAGAAAAATATGGGATGATTAGAACATGTGCTTATGTTATTTCTTTCTTGATGTCATTAAAAGACTTCTTAGCTTCAATAGTCCATTTGATTTCACAATCTTTTCTTAGCATATTGGTTACATTTCTTAAAATAACAGCAAATCTTGGGAGAAATCTCCTCAAAAAATTAACTTGACCAATAAATAACTGAATTTCCCTCTTATTTCTTTGTATTTTTACCTTCAAAATAGATTTTACACTGTCTCGATCAATTTTGATCACATACTTTGAAATAATATGACCCAAAAGCTTCCCTTCTTTCATTGCAAAGTTAGATTTTCTAGGATTTAGGGAAATACCATACCTTTTGCATTCCAAGAATTCCCTTTGTAATTGATCAATGTGATTATTTTCATATTTAGAATAGATCGTAATATCATCCATGTAAACCATGACAAATTTATTTTTCTCTTTATAAAATGCAATATCCATTGTCGTTTGGAAAGTTGTTCCTGCATTCATTAGTCCAAATGGCATCTTGGCATACATAAAGGTTCCCCATGGTGTTGTGAGTGTTTTTTTTTTCTGATCTTTAGGAAGAAACTTTATTTGATTATACCCAGAAAATTCATCCATTGTAGAAATCCTATCTGCACCAACAACTTTCTGCAATAAATGATTCATTTTTGGTAATGGGTTATTGTCCTTCAACGAAACTTTGTTGAGGTTTCTAAAGTCCACACACAATCTAATTTCCCCATTTTTATTTCTAACATGCACTAAATTAGTTGCCCGCCTGTAAAATCTAAGTGTTACAATGATTTTTTCATTGAATAACTTCCTTACCTCTTTCTCAATTAAAGGCAACATCATTAGGTTTATTCTTCCGAGCTTCTACCTGAAATGTTTTTCTCTTGGTTTAATTGGAATGGTATGTTGTATAATGGATGTGTCATATTCTTTCAGATCATCATAGATCCAAGCAAAAACATTAGTGAAATTCCTCATCAAATCAATGTATCTCTTCTTCTCTTCTACAGACAGGTTTTCTAAAAGCTTCACTATTTTAGGACAATCCTCAGTCCCAATATTTTAATCCTGAATATCATCTTCATTGGGCTGCACTTTTGGATATTTGGCTACATCATTCTAATCAAATATTTTCTCTAAAGTTATAAGGCCTTTTGGAATATGATTACTTTTCAACTGAATAATATCCTTACCCCCAATCATATTTTTCATTTTTTTATGTTCAACATTCTCATATGCAAACTCTTCATCATCTTGGATATTTTGTGAATTCTGATTTTCTGCATTAATATTTGTATTGAAAACCTCATATGACGTTTATAAGAATATTTTTATCTGTAAGTCATCTTCAAACACTTTCCAATACTTATAATTTTCAGGGGTGGAAGGTCTATTTACAACTTCAATTTTATACTTTTTATTAGAATAGATAGGAACTTTAAAATTTCCAGTAGTAGTGATCAAAGAATCAACTATCTGATTTTGTATTCTGGGAATTACCATGACTTTGTGTTCAGTGAAAAATTTTCCCAGCATATCCCAAACTTCATTCCTGTAATCCCTCATTCTAGGATGTTTCATTTGATAGCTACCATTCACTTGATTTACCACTATTTCTGAATATCCAAAGACATCTATTTTATTTGCTTTTAATTCCTTCAAGGCATTTAATCCTAGTAACAAAGCTTCATACTCTGCTACATCATTTGTAAATTCAAATGTCAATTTAAAAGAATACACTTTAGAATCTCTATTTGGAGCAATAATCCAAATATGTGCACCAATTCCCTCCTTACTTATTGATTTATCAAAGTACATTGTCCATACCCCTTCATCATTTTGTCTCCATTCCAATGCTTCTTGCCTCTTAGCAAATTCTTTATGCTCTTTTCGTTCATCTACTAATGACAAGTCTTGTTCAATATGAGAATTGTTGAAAAAGATACAAGATCCCAAATCAGTTCAACAACATATATGGGATGATTATTGGGCTTATCTTGACTACATACCACATATGCCAATCTCTTTTACCTATATAATCTTCTATGTTCTCCAAACAAAGGAATTGTTGCATAAGACATGTCCATCTGCAAAGTTCCTTTGAGCTTTGAATCCCAAAACCTTGATAACAACATACCAAATTTTGGAGGAATATCAACCACCACCACATCCATGATAATACTCTTGGTAGGGATATGTGCAAGAGTAACTACCAAATATTTAATTAGCCCCAAACATTTTACTTTTCTGGAATCAAAGGAAAACAAATAATTGTAAGGACTTGTGATTTCTAATCCCATACTTTCAATCACCACTCTTGGCATGAGATTATGTGATGCACCAGAATCCAACATAGCATTATGTAAGATCATATCATGAACATTAAGGCTAACATAGAAATGTGGAACATCTTCTTCATATGTATCTTCTATCTTGAGACCAAGAACTATTGTTGGGGCATCATCTATCAACTCTAGTGTATCCGGTTGGCATTCTCCGTCAGTTCTAACCATTATATTAATCTATTCTCTATATTCATTGTTCTTCAACAACTCATTGAAAGGAACATAAATCTTTATCTTAGATATCTCATTTTGTAAGCTAAAGGAGTAAATTGTTCTGTCACTTTCTATCGGTATTTGTTTTTTGTTTTCTTTTGATACATTTTTTTGTTCTCTGGAACCTTTTGTACAATATTTTGTTTTTGTTTTTGTTTTCCTATATTTTGTTGACTACTAGGAGGATGATTTGGAGGAAGCCTTCCTTTATTTATAATTAGATATTTACTTCTCAAATTCATTTTTTTTTTCTGAAAATCATTTACAACATTCTGATATCCTCTTTGATATTGATCTGTCTCTAACTCAAAAGTATTAGATTCATATTCATTGGGAAAAAAATTATGCTCTTCTTCTGTCACATGCCCCAATTTTTGCAAAAACAATATTATATTATTTGATTTTATTTGACGACAATATGTTAAATTTTATGCTAAGTTGTAATTGATGACTCAGCAGAGTCAAGGATATTTAATGTAATTCTGAATATTTTTATTATAAATAAATAAAGGAGGAGACAACAGCTTAGGAGAGCTGTTAAAAGAGTGTTTACTGGTCAAATTGGTGGAGGAGACTGGGTGGAGAGCAAACAGACATGTGGCAGCATCCTCAAACCACTTCCAACTGTTGCAGGTGGCAACCTCCCTACATTTGGGGTCATGATTC
This sequence comes from Pseudotsuga menziesii, assembly GCA_001517045.1. Taxonomy (NCBI): domain Eukaryota; kingdom Viridiplantae; phylum Streptophyta; class Pinopsida; order Pinales; family Pinaceae; genus Pseudotsuga; species Pseudotsuga menziesii. The sequence goes on from LPNX010739592.1 coordinate 9,926, forward strand.
CCCAAGAAAGTGGAATCAAAGCAGGTGGCTCAATTAATGAAAACTGACCCAAAAGACCTAGGAAATCTTTATAAAAATGCCCATTGAAGAGAGCTGAGGCTGCTCATTCTAGAGAAGTGATCATTCAGGTGACTGTAATTCAAAGAAATTCAATGGAAGGGAATTGTGGAAAGAGTTTGAGGGGATAACTGTTGAGTGATCTAGTGCATATTTTAAGCTGAAATATCTTACTGCTGAGTGCAGGGTGTTTTTACTTAGTTGTTGGACCAGTCTACTATTTGCATGCTCCACCAGTTCTCAGCCAAGAAGACCAGGAATAGGCTCGAGGGTCCTAAGGAAGCATTGTTTGAGTGCTCTCCAGGAGTTTGGTAGGGAGGAACGGCCTCCTGACGCTGTTGTCATCTATCCTAATCAGGTTCTACATTATTTGTTTTACTGTGTTAGATAGATAAATATGAATCTGACTATTAAATGAATGTTAAACATTTAGTTTGTAAATTGTTAGAATGAAAAATAATTCTAGTCTGTGTTTTTCCACACCTGGAAGGACCAGGCCGTACTCCAGCATAGATAGACTATTTACTGGTAGATGAAAGGAAATGTTAAGAGACTAAATAGAATAGATTTGGTTCTGCATTTCATAGTTAGCAGAGTAACTTATTTCAGTATGTAGGTTATTATTAAAAATAATAGATCTAGATATCTATGTTTATTGTTATAACAAGCTTATTTATGTAAATATATTGGAAAATAAATAGCAGTAATCTAGTACAGGTAGAAGGATTAAAATGATAAGAAAATATCTTAGTAGATAAGATTCTGTATTTATAGACAGTAGATTAATTTTTATTCAAGTTAACTTACTATGGAGGTTAAACTGTGTAATGATAGGTTATATTTCTCTGTGTTCACTTAGTAACTAATTGAAATGTAGCAGAAAAATCACAGTCAAGTTACAATGTTTACATTCAGTCCAGTAAAGAAACAAACTACTAATCATACAGTCTATTTTCTAATAATATCAACTAATTTAAGACTAAAAATTACTATAAACTAAATAGGGTTATATTAAAAGTACTTATATTATAAAGAGCAAACTAAGTTACAGAGTCTATGCTTATCTTCTCATAGAACTCTGACTAAATTCTACTTCTTAGTTTAAGTAAATATGAACAATGAGAATATGATTAATAACTAATATAAAAATAAACATCTATCTATGTAAAAAAATAGTTTTATAATTATCAGACAGGCTTACACCTGTAAAGGTAAACTACGGGGTCGAAACACTAAAACAATTTATCTAATCATTATAAATAAATAAATAAAACATTTAAGCTAAAATCCAATTATTTGGATAATTATATCAATAAACAATTCAACTACTATAGACTGTTTATGGTCCTTTTTAAAGACAAATGAAATGTTACAAGTTAAATTGTCACAACACACCTGTAATGAATATTTAACCAAAATTAATAAGTAATATAACCTATTTAAAATTAAATTGAAAAAATAATTTAGACAAGGGTTTCATTCAGGAAAACCCTAGCTTGTATTTCCCGAGCAACTAAGTAAATATTATAAACTACAAAATATGACTTGGTTACAGTCTTAAATATTAACAATAATCTATTGCAAAATATATTAGACAGTAATAATCTTCATTAACAGTCGATTAGGGTAAAACCCTAACATACACAGAGTTACAATACAGTATCACTGCAAAACGAGTCGGAGCTCGAAGACAACTTTCTTAAAAACCAATGTATTACATTGACAGGCTGTAAGGCTGAAAATTTAACTAATTGCAAACATCCAGCTCAAGGCCGAGACTACCCAATGACATAGCAAGGGTTCATAAACAGAATTGAACCAACAACCATTTAAAAAGAAAACCACATATCTAATAGCGAAACTAGACAAGCTTCCAAGCTCGGTGTTTCACCATCGACAACCCTATTACAAGCAGGGTAAGAACCTATTCATTGAACCCATGGCTTATCGGATTAGAGCCACGAGCCTTCGAAGACAGCTAGCATTATATTCATCATGGGTTGCAAGAGTAGTCTCACGTTCCTGCAAAGATAGCACAATACTGTGCGTTAAATTCAAAACTCTTTCACTATTAAAAACCTAACTGTAAAAAAAAAACCTTACTGTGAGTCGTTCACTTTAGAATGAAAACCAAGTATTTACCTTTAAATAAAGAGTAACGAACATTCTAGCGAAGAGACTGTCACCAACTGCAAATAGCACATACAAAATCCCAAACCCTATGATGTCAATGGAGCACAACCAACAGCAGCGAAGATTAGCTTCTCACCGCAGTGGCGGGCCATGGGAAGGCAAGATGGAGCTAAGAATAGGCTACGAGCCAAGTGTAAACAAACCAGTAATCTCTCGCATAGTAAAACCCACAGCTACGAAGGTTGGCAATAATACTGAACTTAGAAGACTACAGCAATGTTAACCCAAGTTTTAGAGCAAGCTAGAACAGGAAGAAGACTCACGGCCACCGTGAAACCTAGCAGAGCAGCCCGAAGGCCAGCGTGAACTTCGAAGGGAGAACGAAAAAGTGACTAGGGTTGCAAAATTTTTATATCTCTAATATGGATAGGAGGTGACCATGTGCCCTCAAATAATTCAAACCATGCGTGGGTCGATTCCAAAGTCCACCTGCGGTTCATTTATCCAATTATTAAAAACAATGATTTATATAAACTTTGCATGAACTATGATGTGTGCATATACATATCACATCGTTAATCATATATAAATTTTATCATAATGTTTGATAGCTCGATTTTGGGCGTTTGGGTAAAACAATAATATGTTATCGTTGACCTAGTGTAAGGTGGTAACCACTTAATCTTTTGGTTAATCCTGAAGTCGATTTGCTTAGAACCTTTCAAACTACAAGTAGGCTTATATACTTGCAAAACAAGGTTAAATATGCATATACTATAATCCAACTTATCTTTTATAAACAAATAGCTTGGGTGTTTATAATGTATGGAGTTGGATAGCATAATAAAAATACATATAATCATGAATTTTACCAAGTTCGATGTTGGTTTAAACTTTCATAGACACTAGTTGCTTCTCGACTTGTCAATACTAGTAATTTACTATAATTGTTTATATTTGACAAGATAGTTTGTGATTGATCAAGCTAACTGTACTTAGCATAGGGTATAATTTTGATCATAGTAGAAAGATCTACCAAAATAGTTACTATAGACATAAAGTTAATGTAAGAGAAGCATTATTGTAATAATAAACTTACAATGGGATAACCTTACTCAAGTCTATAATCATTGGAACGACACTGATTGACTTATATTTAGGAAGTATGGGAAAACAATATTCCATGTGAAATGATGCAGTTGTTTTTACAATAATCAAGCTTATATTATCAAGGAGTTTTACAGGCAGTAAGTTTCCCTACATAATGTAAATAACGATTAGTTTGGTACTTTAGTAAAGACTACGAAATTTTATGTGATTACAATAGTACATGCAGTACGACGTTGATGAGGAATCTGATAACATGTTAGTGAGCAACTGGTTTGTACATATAAGTAACATGTTGATACTTACCATAACTAGTAAGTTGAAAATAAAATCGAATTGTAAATTCTAATGAGAATCTTTACTATCGGTATTGATAAAATATCTTCCATGAATAAAAATAAATAGTACGAATAAGTATACCATCCGCAAATTAAGCATGTTAAAATACAAATGAATATGCGACAAAGATTACGATCTTAGAGTTCACAGTAAGTATCTTTGGTGTCGCTAAGCTTGATAAAGAAAGAAACTCGTTTATCTGAACTCTGCTTACAAGAAAAACTAGAAAAGATAAACTACTTTACCTCAATGAAGTTGCTTGAAAATTATCAACCTATTTTACTAGCATATTATTTTGCAAACAAAAACACATCTTGATACTTTACTAATTTTAAACGTCTACTTGTTCAATCGTACCTGTGAACCTGTAAGAACTAGCAATCTATCTGCATTAGCATAAATGCTAAGTAAGCCCAGAATTCAAAGTTAGATTCCACCTACTTGCCATAAAGTAGACTCATTAGTACTCTGAAAGAAAACAGTATGCAAGTAAATCTTATTTACGTTACGAAAAAGAAGCTATTTTAGTTAACGTAATTTGAAAATGTGTAATACTAATCATTGGATTGTTTCATTTTCCGCTAACCGTTAGCTGTTAGTAAACCGCATATTCAATATTTTATGTTATCTCAAAATTTTAATTTTTTGTGAAAATTTGGGGTTTTGACATGTGGTATCAGAGCACATGGTTCAAACACTAGGCCTTGATGAAGCCCAACTAGCTTTTATGAGACAGTGATTTTGAATTATTTTGTTGATGTGTTTTCTTTAAATGTTATTCAACAGAGAAATTGTTTTTGAAGTTTAACAACAGGTATGGAAAGGTTGGAGGAATATACGGAGGAGGAACCTCCATTTACTGAACCAAAAAACTTACCAAGAGATCCTATACAACAAGATCTAACCACCAACTCCTCAGAACTGTTACAAACAGTAAAAGACTTAAAATCTTAAATGGAATCCATTAAATGAGAGAATGAAAGGATTCTGAGGGCTCAGGAGGAGCTGAATTAGATCCTAACAGAAAGGTTTCAAACTGAGGGTAGGGGTAAAAGACCTGAATCATAAGATACAAGTCATCAACATAAAAATAAAAAGATTAAGCAGGCTAAAAATGAAAGCAGCTCATCTTCAGAGGTGTTTGGTGAGCAACGTATAATTCTACTAGTGATAGTAGTGGTGACAACCAATATACTAAAAAGAGAAAATATATACCCTATGAGGAGATTTCTGGGGAATTTAAAAAGATTAAACCTCCAACATTCAATGTAGAGACTGAGAAGGGGGAGGAAGCAGAATCCTGGTTATCTGGGATGAAGAAGTACTTCTAGATTTATAACTACTATTCTAACCAATTAAAGGCTAGAATGGCTATCTACAGTCTCTCAAGAAAGGATGACATTTGGTGGTAGGACTTGAAGACAGTGAAGGGAATAAAAGAGAAGAACATAAATTGGAGTACCTTCAAGAGGTACTTCAAAAATAAATTTTTGTCCGAGCAGTACTATGAAGAAAGAGCAAAAGAATTCTATGAGCTTAAATTAGGATCAATGACTATGAAAGATCTAAACAACAAGTTTTTAAGTCTGCTTAGGTATGTGCCATACCTTGTAGATGAAAAACCAAAGGTACAGCGATTCCTCAGCTATATACCTTATCATATTAAGGACATGATTGAGTATGACAATCCAAAGACTTTGGAAGAAGCTATGAGGAAAGCCAACTTCTGTTATGAATAGAATTGGAAGCAGGAAAGCATGGCCAACTGGAAGGCCAAGAAGAATAATAACCATTATGATCAAAAGAAGAATTTGTGCCCAACAGGGATTCTAAAAACAACAAGGCCACAAATTTCCCTAACAAGAATTTCCAAGGGAATAAGAATAATTCACCAAGCAATCAAAATAATTCCAAGGGTAAAGAATTTTCTAATAACCATGGTAATTACACCAAGAAATTTGAACGCAAAGAACCTATAAACCGTTGGGAGTGTAATGGCCCACATTATGCCTCAGTATTTCCTAATCGGAAAAAGACTGTCAGTAATATTCATACCATACAGGAGGAGATGACTGTTGGAGAATTAGCGAGGACTATGCCCAGAATCAATGCATCCTTGGAGAATCGACAAGCATAATATCAAACTTCCATGGTGGAAGTAGAAGGTATGATAAACCAAACCCCTATAACTATTTTAATTGATCCATGAGCTAGTCTCAGTTATGTTTCACCTAAAATGGTAGAAAAATGTAAGTTGCCTGTTGAAAATTTTGAAAATTCTTGGTTGGTTCAGTTAGCCACTGGTGCTAAAAGGAAGGTAACTTATTGTGTAAAAGAATGTGGAGTAGTTATGGATCAATTTGAAACTGTTGTAAAGCTTAATGTATTACCTCTTGGTTCTTATGACTTACTTATTGGTATGGATTGGTTAGAACAACATAGGATAATTTTAAATTGTTATGATAAAACCTTTACGTGTATAAACAATGATGGAAAACCAATAAGTGTAAAGGGGATCCCTAGAAAAACAACCATAAGGCAGATTTCTGCTCTGCAGCTTAAGAGAGTTGTTAGGAAGGGTTGTAAAGCTTATGCAGTAACAATAACTGATGAGGAGAATCTAAATAAAACAAATAAATTAAAATTGGAGGACATGCCAGTTTTAAGAGAGTATGCTGATGTATTTTCGGAAGAAATTTCGGGATTACCTCCGAAAAGGGAACTAGATTTACCATTGAGCTAGTACCTGGTGCAGTACCCAACTCAAAGGCCCCTTATCAAATGAACATACTTGAGCTTAATGAATTAAAGTCACAATTAAAAGAACTTATTGATAAAATGTATATTCGACCTAGTGTATCTCCCTGGGGGGCACTTGTCATCTTCGTTAAGAAAAAGGACGGAACCATGCGACTTTGCATAGATTACCATCAATTGAATAAGATGACTATTAAAAATAGATACCTGTTTCCTCGCATAGATCATCTATTTAGTCAACTACGTGGAGCCACGGTGTTTTCAAAAATTGATTTAAGGTATGAATATCATCAAGTTAGGATTAAAGATGAAGAAATCTTTAAAACAGCTTTTAGAACTCGATATGGCCATTACGAGTTTGTCGTCATGCCATTTGGGCTTACTAATGCCCCAGTTGTTTTTATGTGTTTAATGAACAACGTTATGCATAAGTTTCTAGATAAGTTTGTAGTCGTGTTTATCGACGATATATTAATCTATTCAAAAATTGAAGAAGAACATAAATAATATTTAAAAATTGTTTTACAAGAGTTATGAGATCATCAACTCTTTGCAAAGTTTAGTAAATGTGATTTCTTCAAAGATAAGATTCAGTACTTAGGTCATGTGGTGACTAAGGAAGGGATTTCGGTGGATCCTAAAAAGATAAAGGCAATCGAAGATTGACCGGTTCCTAAGGATGTAACTGATGTTCGATCCTTCATGGGAATTATCGGTTACTACTGGAGGTTCATTGAATGTTTTTCAAGAATCGCGAATCCGATAACTTCTTTGCAGAAGAAAGGAAAGAAATTTGATTGGAACCAAAAATGCGAGGAAAGCTTTAAAAAGTTAAAAAATTTATTAACCAGTGCACCTATTTTAAGAATAGCTGATCCAAATAAAGAATTTGTAGTGTGTACTGACACTTGCAATGATGGTTTAGGCGGTGTTCTGACTCAAGAAGGGCATGTTATTGCCTATGAGTCTACGAATTTAAAAATTCATGAAAATAATTATGCAACTTATGATCTGGAATTAGCTGTTGTTATACATTCTCTAAAGATGTGGCGTCATCACCTAATCGACAGAAAATTTATTTTAATGACTGATAATAAAGGACTAAAATATCTATTAGATCAGCCTAATCTAAATTCCAGACAAGCTAGGTGGCTATCTTTTCTAAGTTAGTACGATTTCGAAATTCATCACATTAAAGGTAAAGAAATTAAAGTTGTCGATGCATTAAGTAGGAATGCAAGGCTGAATTTCACAGCGGTTATCAACACTTATACAACAGATCTGGATGAACAACTTAAAGCAGGCATAGAACAAGATGAAATTTACCAAAAGTTACAAGCTAAAACAAAAGAAAATCCAACAGAATGCTTAAGTAAAGGGTGTAGTTTGAATGCAAAAGAATTTTTACTGTATAAAGACATAATGTATGTACCTAATGTACCTAAAGTTAAGTTGTTAATTTTGGATGAAATCCATAAAAATCCATACTTAGGTCATCCAGGCTATCAAAAGACTATAACTATGTTAAGAAAAGAATATTTAAGGCCAAATATGAAGACTGAATTAGCAGAGTATATCGCTAGATGTTTTAAAAGTTAGCAGGTGAAAACTAAACATCAACACCCAATTGGATTACTTCAACCACTACCCATTCCTAGCTGGAAATGGGAGATAATTAGTCTCGATTTTATTACTGGACTGACTAAAAATCAGAATTTAAATGATTCTATCATGGTAGTGGTCGATAAATTAAGTAAAGAATCTCACTTTATACATGTTAAAACTACGTATAAAGCTGCAAATATAGCCGATATCTTTCTAAAACAGTTTTTTCAATTGCATGGAATACCGAAAGTCATAATCTCAGATAGAGATCCTAATTTTATAGGTAACTTTTGGAAATATTTGTTTAGAGGATTAAACACTACATTAAATTTTAGTACTTCGTTCCATCCTCAAACAGATGGACAAATTGAAAGAGTAAACCAAGTACTGGAATATTTATTAAGAATGTATGTGAAAGACCAGCCAAGTAAATGGCAGGATTATTTGCATTTGCTAGAATTTGCTTATAATAATAATTATCAGGCATCAACCAGATTTAGTCCTTTTGAAATCTTGTATGGAAGGAAATGTAATACTCCTATCTCTTGGAGTAATCTAGTGGATAGATTAGTATTAGGTCCTGAACTATTAAAGGAAATGGAAGAAATTGTAAAGCAGGTACAAGGTAATCGAAAAGTTGCGCAGGATCGACAGAAAATTCAAGCAAACCTTAAAAGAACTCCAAAGGAGTTTCAGGTAGGTGAACATGTGTTCATCAAGATGAGGCCCAAAAAGAGCTCTCTGAGATTTGGAAGTTGTGCAAAACTAGCACCTCGTTACTGTGGTCCATTTGAAATACTGTCCAAGATTGGACAACACTAGTACAAGTGATCAATTTTTCCATGGAAAAATGTGGCAATATCCACGAAAAAGCGTGGATATTGCCACGTCTAACTGTTTTTTTTCCCATGGAAACAATTTCGTTGCAATAGAGACGACCCCTAATTTGCGTCGCAAGAGCGACAATGTTCTATATTTCGTTAAATGACTAAGCCGTCACTATATCCACGCCTGGCCGTTTCTGTATCCATGCCTGGACGTCTCTGTATCCACGTCAGGCCATCGTTGTATCCATGCCAAACCGTCGCTGTATCCACACCGGGCCGTCGTTGTATCCACGCCGGGCCGTCGCTGTATCCACGGCTGTGAAATTTTAAAAAAAATTACCGTCGCTGTATCCACAGCTATAACTGTTTAAAAAAAAAATACAAATGCCATAAGACCAATTCCATGTGGAAGTAGGTCATAATCCTTTAATCAAGCCACTGTCGATATTACTGTCATCCCTGCTGAATAGCTGGACCAAACATGATGCATTTAAGATCCGTTTGAGATATGTTACCACTACTGAAAATGTCTAACCATATAATGGTTGTCTATACTATATCATCTATGGCTTGTAAGTATAGTATTGATTCTTGAACACACATGTTTGATAAAACATCCCATCTACATTAATATCAATTGATTTAACTGACTAAAGTCCTCTACGCAGAACATATCTAATCTGTGGGGTGCTAGTGCAATTGCCCCAGAGGGCTAGGAGGTAACACAATGGGAAGTTGCATATAAAAATCAAGTTGTCTATGGCTTCAAAAACATATAGCCACAGCTACCAATGATAAAATTGTCATGCTTACTTAACAACCTGCCCATCTCAATATATTGAAACTTGTGGCACGTGATAATCCTACCATATCATTGAACCAGGATTGAGACAACAGAAGAACTGTTTTACTATAATCTACCTGATAAATAGTTCTCA
>LPNX010739604.1:0-51364 GCA_001517045.1 Pseudotsuga menziesii
AGGCGAACACATGCATAGCAGAAACAATTATCTAAATAGTTAGAATACCGGCTTCAATGCTTTGTGTTATCTATCCACACGATATTTTTTTTTTTTAAAATTGCTGCAACCGTCGCTTAAGCGACGCCTATAGGTGTCGCTTAAGCGACGTCTGCAGCAATTTTTTTTTTAAAAATTCCTTATAAATGTTCATTTTCGTCTCTTTTCCGACGGCTAGTCATGTCGCATAACCGACGGTCGATATTTTATTCGTCGCTTAACCGACGGGTTTGTATGTCGCTTCACCGATGCCTTACATTCAACCGACGGTAACTGAAGTGTCGCTTAACCGACAGATTAATAACTGTCGGATAACCGACGACAAGTTTCCGACGCTTAAAAAAAAATCAAAGTGTCGTACATGCGACAGGGAAGGGTCGAAAATCCGACAATACGGCCGTCGGATTTTTGGTCGAAATGTAGTAGTGGTCGTTAACATTGGAATCCCAACAGCTACGAATCTTGCTTTGTATCCCATGATGTTTCCATCTACTGCATGATGGAACTACTAAATTCTCTTCATGTGTCAATACTACATCCTAGACATCATTCTTCTTGAACTGGTCTTCCCTTTCTTCTTGGTTATTTCTTCATAGCTTGAATGTTCTGCATCAATGATGTCATTGCATTCATCATATTATTCTTCATCTTGAACTGTCATCACTTGTTCTTCAGAAAAAGTCTCATCCTTCTTTTAATGTAGGCGATTATGTATGCGATCTTTCCTACAAGTCAAATGTAGTTGGATGGTTAGAAACATTTCATAAGGTATATTCATAATGAAAAATTCTTATGCATAACTATATGATCATGCAACTATTTTAGCCAATACAACATCCATCCATATCTCACAGAAACTTTCTTGATGCCTTCCATCTCTACCAGGACAACATTGAGATTGTGCACTAATCCAATATGTCAGCAAAGAGGTTTTATTCTAGATAAGTAGCAATGGAGAGTTTTATAGAACCATGGGATACTTACCCATCACATGCATATTATTAGTATACTGTCATTAATGCAAACATCCTATAATACATCAACCGAATATAAACAAATGCATAACAAAACAATATCATGAAATAACAATTGAATACTTATCTTTATTTGTTTCATGGGTAGACTCCTTCTTGAGCCTTCAGCTTCATTGTCTTCTTCATTCATGATAGCATAATTTCTTATCCAAATGCTAATGAGGATAAGAGGTAATTCAAGAGTTGATCTCTTCATATTCTTCATCGCTTGAGGGATATTCTTTGGATGATAAGAGCTTGATCTTCAATTGCTCCCATATTCTCTTTTCTTCTTATGAGTTGAGCTTCTTCTTCTTCTCAGATTCTATTGAAAGTAATCACTTCCTTCTAGCACACATTCCTTGAATGAATGAATCCCATGATCTTGGGAGGCCATTCAAGGTGGCTATCAGCACTTCTGCATTCTTCACATTTTCTTTTACCGCTTCAAGTTGTTCTTTGATTTGAGGGACCCTTGTAAAGTATGACTGTATAGTCTCTGCATTCTGGATCTTCACTTCCTTCAACTGGTTTCTTAAGGTCATATTATGATTTATGTTCTTACCTTCAAATAGCTTGGTCAAGGAATCAAACATCATCGATGTCTTTAGGGAAGACACTTGTGGTACAAGTTGATCTGTGACTGAATCAACTATGATATTCTTTGCCTTAACCAAGTTCTTCTTGTGTAAGGATTCTAGCCTCATCTCCTTCTGGAACTGGAACCTCTCTACTCATGTAGGTGTCCAATTCATTTTCTTCAGAGAGATCATATACTTCCATGCTTGGAATTTTTCAACTTCACCAAGATTATCATCAAGCTGATGTGATAGATCATTTTGAAATGAGAACCTCAAATGAAAATAGTAGAAGAATAGATCTTACCGATTTGAGGTATCCGTCCTAGTTTCGGAGCTGGCTGATCTAGGGTTTGTCATAGAAACCCTAATTTTCAAAACTTGGAATATTTCATATCTAATTGGATAGACAGATAGATCCCTTAAAATGGAGCTTTCCAATGTACTCCTTTTTTTGAAACAGTGGAGGGAAGCTCCCGGAATAGGAAGCCCTAGTTTTCCAATTTCTTCTGCAAAACCACCTGTTACTATTTTTGTGATATCTCTGAAATTACTGCTCCTCTATGTTTACAATTTTTCATTGAGGTAACCTCACATGTTCCTGATCCAACACCATAGGTTTCATTAGAAGTTGTTTCACCAATTGGGATTTATGATCCTTTTCCCAAGGTTACCTGTTACAGGACTGTTTAGATCAACAAAGTTGTATGGACTTCCACATGTCACTGGTTCAGCTTATGAGTATGAAATTTAGAACCCAAAAATAAAATTCCATACCCTTCCTGGAACATCTTTAGGAATTCCATTTGGACCTCTATAGCCCAAGCTATAGAAATTCTCCCCATGTGTCCTGTTTAGGGATGAATTATGGAAGAGGATGGAACCCTAACTTGGAGGGATCATATCTCCCAAAATATAGAAAATATAAGGCTGTATTTTATATACAGTGTTAATTAGGAGTTTATGTTTGGCCCCTACAATTTTCAGCCCCCGATACTTCGCCAATCTTGGGATATAGAGAATATACCAAAACTTAGCAGTTTTAGTATTTAGGGGTTTTCTAGCTCGTGGTCAAACTAGGGTTTGACTTTCCCATAGTTTCACCCAACCAAAAATATTGATCCGGGTCTCTAAACTTAGATTTGGATGAGGATAATAATCCTATGCCGGGCTCACTCAAAAATTCCTCTTCTGTAGAAATCCCTAATTTCCACATCGAAAACTAAAAATACCCAGAATCGAATTCCGCTTCGACAGAAAGATGCGACCCTCAATGGAGAGTCAGCCTAGCATACTTTTGCTGATGGATTATGGAGAGAGACCCAAAAAGTAATAATCCCTAGCTTTTTTAGTTGCACAATGTATTCTTCCTAGGTTAGCTCTGATACCATGTTATATTTTTATCATTCAAGCTAGCATTATGATCTGAGGATATTTTAATTGAGAGAATAACAAGCACAACAATAAAACATAAGCATAACACAAGAGACAAGAGACAAAAAGAATTTTCCTTGGGGAAACCATAAAGGAGAAAACCCCGCAACTTCCTTAGAGATAGAATCAGCACCAAAGGTAATACCAGAAAACAGTAAGATGATCTCCCGATAGCAACAGTCTCTCTCTCTCTCTCATTGAGAGAGCTTCTCCTCTCTCACTCATGTGCCCCGATGAGTGAGTGTGTGTGTATGAGTATGATAAATAGAGAGGCTCTCACTCTTTATTTATATTGTTTCATTCACTTGGAACCCACTCCAACATGTCGGCTTCACTTAACAATTACTTACTAGAGCCGACATCTCTAGGAGTGTCTAATAACCCTAGTGCCCCACCACTTGTGGGGACTTTGACTCCTCCAACCAATAGGAGGGTAACACAATGGTGGGGAATATTTCCCTGACTTACAATGACTCACCTAGGGTAGACTTCACTAGGATATTCTAATAAACTAAGGGCCCCACAACTGTGGGGACTTTAACCCTTGACCAATAGGAGGGTTACCAACAATGACTTGACATGACTTTCTCATTATAGAAACTTCCTAGAATAAACATCGAGGTATCACATGACTCAAACACATTAAAATACATCCTAGAATAAACATCGGGTTACAATACATAAGAAATACAGATGAATACATTATGAAGTTACAATTACATCAAAACTCAACCTAGGCTCCCTTTCCTCGCAACATTAAATCTTCCTGACTTGTTGAGACTAACGAACGATTTGGTATCTTATGACCCAGCTTGGCTAGCTGTCCCTACGAAGCTTCCCTCAGACATTCCCAAATTTGAGGGAAAACCAAGAGAATATTCGAGTGAACATGTTACTACATTTCACCTATGGTGCTCTTCTAATTTTTTACACTAAGATTCGATCCGTTTAAGGCTATTTCAATGCACCATCACCGGGCCTACCATGAAATGGTATATAGAGCTACCTAGGAGGGCATTCGCTTTGTTATATGACCTAGCTATGACTTTTCTCAACCACTTCCAGCTACCAGTGCGTTACGACGTTGGTACAGAGTTCTTGTCAACATTTCGGCAAGACAAAGCCATGCATATCTCAGACCATATCCAAGAGTGGCATAGATGGAAGAGATTGATTAAAGCCTTCATACCGCCAGAGTTTCTCCTCGAATGGTTCCTTAAATCATTACTGCCTTATATAGTGAAGGATGTTTCTACATCCGGAGTTCAGAATGAGGAACAAGCCTTTTTTAGGGCACATGAATTGGACTTGATTTATGCTCAATCTAGTTTGTTATATGAGATCATTCCTAATGCTCCGCATTCTAGTTTCGACCCTAAGGTCAAACCTAGACCACATGTCAATGGCATTGTTGGTTGTAGGAGTGCCAAACCTGCAGATTTGGTTATGAAACAGGTCATTCAATTATCTATCAACCAATCTGCCTCGGGACAAGCCACAACTTCATCTCAACCCACCCAAATGGCGAGTGTGCTTTCGGTACAATCGTCGGACTAGAAGAGTAACCAGCAACCTGAAAGAAATAAGAAGAAGGGTAAAAAAAATCATAAGGGTGGGAATAAGAATGAAAATACCAATTCTAATGACAAGAATGCCTGAAATGCTGGGGGGGACAAGCAAACTAAACGTAAAGTTAAGTTTCCTTGCAAGTTGTGTAAGGATGACCACCTCACTCACTTGTGTCCTTGGATAGAAGAAGCCTCGAGGTTCATATCGTAGGGCCCATCTATGCTAACCAACCCTTTACCTCATAATCAAAGCATGAACTCAAGGACCCATGATCATTTTGGTCAAGATCAAGATCCGCAGGAAGCTACTAGTGGTCATGGTTGCATCCATATGGTGCATGCTACTAAGTTTGTGACTCGTGCGAAGGACTATGGTTCCTCACAACCAAACCTTGGAAAGGAACATGCTCCACCCGAGAGTACTTTGTGTATTGAAAAACCTATGGATAAACCTGAAGTTGCTCCTCACATTCTGTTGTGAGCCTACCCAATAGCCTTAAAAAAAAAAAAAAATCATCAAACAAAATAAAATTTTGTTTGATGAAATATTTGAATTGCTCAATTCAAATTTACAAAATCGGAAGCTACTGAAATGGTGAAATTCCATTAGCTACTGAAGTGATGAAATTCCATTTTTTTTTACAACCTTTGTGAACTATGGTTAGTTGACAAAATCACTATATTAAAATCATTATGTTGAATAGATTCGTATGCTTTTCACCATAGCCTTACCATAAGCCTTATTTGAATATTCAGCAATTGGTATGTTTTATTTGTTAATTGCAAATCTGATGAGGTCATAAGCATGAAAGGCTAAATACGTCATGCAGGGGTGCCTTATCCAAAGTTCATCCTCTAAGCTTCGAAGCATGCTTGATCTTGCCATAAATATTTAGTTTCTATCTTTGCAATTTTCTCCATGTGTAACCTATATGCTGCACGTAAGGGTTGGTGTTGATACAATGGGTTATGTTATGTGTCTCATGTAGCATGTCCGCCATTTCTGAAGGTTGAAATTATTATATGGTAGGGTTGAAATTTTAACGCATAAAGTTCATTGCCTATGGTTGGTTTAATTCATGTCGTCATATCTGAATCCGATCCACTTAATGGAAGGTTGATATGGTATCATTACACTCGTACATAACTCTGTAATGACAGTTAATTGCAGTACGAGCCCAGCGTCGTGTCCTCCTGCTTGTCGAACACCTGTGACTCATTCATGTCATGGTTGTATGTTGATTACGCCGGATAAATTATGGCAAAACGAGTTTATTCTGGAGTCTTCGCCATCACTTTCTATTATTTGATTACCTCTCTGTGTGATCATTCTCCTTCGCTCATGCCGAGTTTACAAGGTTCTTGTTTGGGTTTACTCATGTCGCATTTCGTTTATGAAAGAGTCAGGTTTCATTGTTTGTGGTTTCTTCTTGGTTTGCATCCCGAATGCTTGCTCTCCAGCTTTCTGTCCTGTTGCGATCCGTGGTATCTCCTCTTTGTGCAACTACATGCATTCGTGCTCACAGCCATGGCTCCAGTTGTTAGGATCGAACCCAGTGACATGAAGCTTCTTGATGAGAACCCCGAACTCCTAGCCAAGGTAGAAGCAGTTGCATGGATTCCATTTCTCCATAAGTTCACAGATTCCAACCCTGAAGTCACTAGTTTATTCACCCTCTCGCTGGTTGATGCTAGGGTTAAGGTGGTTGAGCTTCAGTTTAGAGTCGATGAGTGCTCAGTTGCTTTGGCTATGGGCCTGCCATTAGTAGGAGAACGTTGGTTCAAATCCAAGCAGATGAAAGTTACTGAATGGAGGCAAATGTTGAAGAACCCTTGCCAGGACGTATCGTTCAGAGCTGGTGTGTCACGGAAATATTTCAAGAAAGAATGGAGGCCCGTGCTGGATGTTATTCATAGGTATGTGACCTGCGAGGGTCGTCTTTCCTCTGCATATGTCTATCATCTCAGATTGATGACTGTTTTTCTTGGCTTTCCCATTAATTTACCCTATTATTTAGTTTAGAGCATGACCAAGATGTCTTTGGCCATCGCTCGGAATTGTTTTCATCATGGGCTTGTGAGAATGTTGGTGGAGAAGGAACTATCCAAACGAAACCAGTCATGGGATGATTTTCTTGAATAGAATGGCTTCATCGAATTTTTCCATTGCTAGTTTGATTGTGCAGAAGAGTGTGTAAGGCATCAGCAGCCTTGTCGAGTCCCAACCTCACCTGCGCCTAAGCTTATCCCAAATCCTATTGATTGTGCAAACCCTAGCGTTCGCGAGGATTCCTCTCCCTCTCCTGTGCATAGTCTCGGTTCCCTCACGCGTTCCAAGAGAAGGAGGAAATCCTTGAACCTTTCCCCGGTAACGCCGAACCGTAGTGACAAACCCTGCAAACATATGAGAAAAAGGCCGAATGTTAAGGTTACTGGCAGATTTACTAGAAGTATGGATTCCAAAATCAATGTTGTTAAGTCCCCTGTGAAGAATAACAAAGACATTGAAACGATCGTATTAGATGATGAGGAGAATAGACCAGTCTCACATAATGGCCCTGATTTGGATCATGCGCCTATCATTCACCAGGTAGAGAAAAATCCTCATGTCTCTGATAAGAATCCTCAAATTGACCTTGTGTCAGATTATCCAATTAAGGACAAATCTGTTGAAGTGAATTTACCTAGTTCATATCAAATTGGTGAAGCAATTCACCCATTATTCGTAAACTGTTTGTTGGATAAGGTCCATCGAATGGAGGTATAAATGACAGAGATGGTGGCACGTAGTGATGCTATGAAAGCTGAAAATGTGAAGTTACAGGAGAGATCTGATTCAACTGATAAATGTATCCTGCGTCTGAAAAGACATAAGAACAAGTTAATTCGGAGAGTTATGAAATTGCAACATGAGAATCATAAAAATAAGGAAAGGGTTTGTGAGCTAAACGCTCATGTTACTTTGATGCAGTTTAAAGGTCACTCACAGGCTCCATGTTCACAAAGTACGGCGACTAGTGTGAATATTCAGGTTTTCAATACTTCTACTAAATCATAGCATTTCGGGGACACTCACTATTGTACATATGTTTAGAAAGTATTTCACGTTTGAAGTTTGTAAGTAAAAGAAGGAAATGATAATGAAGTTATTTTTGCTTTCCAGGTATTGTTTTGAATTGATTGGTGGATTATGTAATTTGGTTTATTTACTTGTGTTTTTTGTACTAATTCTTACTGTGTGGTGTTGCAGGTGATTTGTTTGGTTTTCCATATGCGTTTTTCCTAGATTTTGGTGATCTCTCATTTTCAGGATGATCTCCGGAAAATAATGAATGAATCAGTTGAAATCATTTTCAATTATGGATACGTTGTTTCCCAGGTGTCGCTAAATTACTAGTGTATTTGTCATTTTGTAATTTCACACTATAGGTCAAATCTTGTCAATCTCGGGATATTATAATGTACATAGAAAAATGACAATTTCATTTGTCATTTTTCTATTTTAGATGAAATTGGTTAAGATTACAATGATGTAGCTTCCTATTTTCTAGAACTATCTCGACATGAGATGCAATGTATTTAAGGGGAGATGGTTTATTGTAATAGGGGTCGATGGTGGAGAAAAGGGACCAGACTGGATCACTTTATCAGTTTCTGTAGCTAAAGACAATTTTTTGTTAGCAGTTGCAACATCTTTTGACTGGTGATATTTATAAATATATTTGCAGTATTTTTACGATGGAAATGTATTTATAGTATTGTATGATCTTGATATTCCTTTTCGCAATATTTATGTTTTGTCACTGTTCTTTGAGGAAATGTGCAAATACATCATGTTTAATTATCGATCTAAGCTGGTTTAACTTGAAAATTCATGTTATATAGTAAATTTGATGTTATACTTGTTCTGTGTGTTGTCTTGTTTAATTCTCAAAATTTATCGTGAATGTTTTCAGGATTGTCTGCACAGTGTCATTATTTGCAAGTTGATTCAGGGTTTAATCTTATCACGCTCCTGATCAGGATAGTATATTTAGGATATAGGTGGTAGTTTTTTTTATGTAATTTATAGAAGCTATATTGCATCAGATTTTTACATTTACACTCTGCCAAGTTATCTTTTAGTCTTATTAGGAATGTATATTTGTCTATAGTGTAACTTATGTAAATTAATTGAATCTGTTAATATTTTCCTAATTATTTATTCTTTTACTCATAGGTTAGTTTGTTTAACTATAATAATTTTTAGTTATCAGTTGTGTAAAATATCAACTAACTTGGTATTTATATTTAACAGTTTTCTTTGTATATTTATAGGTATAGTATAGATTTACTTAATAAACATTAACTTCATTTTTCCTTTGAGTCTACTCCTATAGATGGGAGTAAATTAGGGAAGGTAACGGGGCCTTAATCCCGTCAGAGGCAGCTATCTAACGACTGAGAGAAGCTTTGAAAGCTTTTGGATCGGGTTGTCTCTTAGTTGACTATTGTGCCAATAACGGCTCGTCAACAATGGCGCTAGAAGGAGGGCCAGCTTAAGCCAATGGCTGATGAAAACAATCATGTTCATAATACTAATCACCCCTCTACTCCTGAATTCACACCACCTTCTCGATCGGGTGAATTACAGTCATCATCACAACCACAAATATTCCAGTCATCACAATTAAGTGAAACCCCACTGAACGACAGTGTTCGAAGCCTTATCAATCAGTTCAACTCTGGCAGTTCCCATCCACCTGAAGAACTTGACCAGTTCAAACAGGACATCAATGAATCCCGCAGGATCTTAACCAGAGCTTATTCAAATCTCACTAGGATCCAACCCACCGAATTGCCTCTTCCATAGATCAGATGTCCACGAACTCTCCATATCGAGTCTAATACTGAAGAACAGGATCAACCTTTAGGTGTCTTCCTTGACCATCAATTACAATAGTCTCCAATAGGCATCAATCAACCGTCTTCTTCAGGACCACCTGCTACAGGAGGTTCTGGTTGACCACCATCACCACCACATTCACCCCCACACATTTTTCAAACACCACCTTCACCACCTCCATCACCGAGGAACATGGCACATGTAAACCCAAACCCCAGTGTCAATATGCCATGGTTAGCTCAGGATGCGGTCATTGTTCTAGGTGATCAACATCCTTTTCCAAAGCATCCCAAGAAATTGTTTCCCAAGTTCAATCCCGAACTGAAGGAGCCTGCAGAAGATCACGCTAAGAAATTTATGCTAGCAGTTCGGCTTTTGAATGTTGAGCACGAGGATGTAGTCTGCCGGATTTTCCCTTACACATTTGAGGGAAAAGCCTCGACTTGGTATTTTTCACTTACTGCTGGTTCTATTACCAGTTGGAATGAATTCGAGTTGGCTTTCATGAACAAGTTTGGAGATGATAAGACTCCAGCTGTGTTGGTGTTAGAATTGTCTAGGATCCGTATGGAAACCAAGGAGAAAGTCAAAGATTTTAACTAGCGGTTCTTGACTCTTAGAAATAGAATCCTTGCTACCTCAAGGCCTGCTGAAGATGTTACTATTGAATTCTATACTTCAGCTCTGCCCGTGTCTATGGCCATGTTTGTCAGGAGAGCGGCTAAACCCACTCTCACTGAAACCTTTGATGAAGCCACTAAGGTCGAGAAGGACATGTTTGCTATTAAGACGAACCCTGGGGTGGACACTGATTCTACATCTTATTCAAGCAAAAGGAATGAGAGTCCTTCCAAAACCACGAATCCTGAGAAAAAAGGTCAAGATGCACTAGACTTAGACAGCCTCTAGAGAGTCATAAAAAAGCTATCCAATGAAATAATTGATTTGAAGAAAGGTACTTCTGAAAGTACTCCAAATAAACAACCACCTAGACAGCCTTTTAGAAGACCATTTCAAAATATAGCTGCTAAACAGACCCCACCATCTGAGGCTAATAACGTACATGAAATTAATAGCTTCCTAAAATTATTGGTTTCGGGCCTAAAGACGTCTGCTGAAAGTGAAACTCAATCTTTAGGACAGAATTCTGAAGATACCCAAGGCACAGATAATAACACTGAAGAAAAACCTCCTCAAGTTATCAGTCACTTCTGGGATACCACATAATTGATTGATGATGAAGATGTGGTTGTCGTCAATGTAAATCAGCATCAATACAACACGAGAATCAAGAAAAATCAGTCCTCAAGGGAACCTTCCACAACATCTACCGATGACAGTTTAACTGTTAAAACAAAAAACCAACCTTCAAACACTAAGTCTACATCTTCTCTCGAGTTAGAATATGACCTGGTTGAGGATCTGAAGAAAATCAGAGCCAATATTTCTATATATGAACTCCTTAAATTTCCTGCGATTCGAGATAAGATGATTCAAGGGGTTTCTCTAAGTAAAAATGGAAAAACTTCCTCCACTCAAAACAGTTTTGCTAGTACCAAAGACAACCCAACAAAATCTTCAGTCAACGCCTTGTCCATAGGTAAGAAATGAAATTCCTCAACTCCTCCTTTTATGCTTACGTTTGAGATCTGGAATCGTAAAGTACACAATTGTATGATAGATTCAGGGGCCTCGAAAAATGTCATGCCATATTCGTATGCAAAAAACTTAATGCAGTCCCTGTGCCATGTGATACGAGTATTGTGCAACTTGACCGATCTAATGTAAAGGTAATAGGAAAGTTGAATGAAGTAATGATAAGATTAGCTTCAAACCCTTAGGTTCATTTCATTATTGACATAATTGTTGCAGATATCCCTGAGGCATATGGCTTATTCCTCTGCAGATATTGGTCTGAAAAATTGAAGGGATATTTTGCAACGGACTGGTCACACTTATGGCTACCGTCTAATGGCCGTCCAAATAAAATCAAAATTGATTGAGAGCGTTATATGAAGCACACGGTCACCGAACTGGATGACTCAAACGAGCCAGTGTTATTCACTGATACTATAATGGGCAATTACATGGTTGATTCTTTCTTTGGAAACCTTGAGGCTGAAACTTCATCGGTCCAAGATCCAGAATAGTAGTCTGAAGTTTTTCATTTTACACAAATTTTGGATGAAATTCCAGTTCTAAACACTACACATTTAGACCTGAATAATGGACTCTGGTCCCTATACTTTGACGGATCTAAATCGAAGGAAGGGGTTAGGGCCGGTTGTCTGTTAATAGATCCCCACGGAAAAAGATATTTTGTTGGTTGCAGGTTGGAATTTGAGTGCACCAAAAATATTGCTGAATATGAATCCCTTATTCAAGGACTGAAAAAGGCAATTGATCTAGGGGCTAAAGCTTTGGTAGTGTTAGGTGACTCTAAAATTATTGTTAGACAGGTACGCAACACTATACATTGCATGGCTGGTCATCTAAGAAATTACCAGACAGAGGTGTGGAATTTATTATTATCATTTGAAGCTTTTAATATAAATTCTATTCCTCGTTATTTGAATCAGGAAGCAGATATGTTTGCTAATGTTGCTTGAAGGTTAATTCCATCTGAAGGGATGTTTGCTGATTCTTTCTCTGTTGAACTACTTTTCAGGCCTTCCATACCTGATAATGTTGTCAATTAGAGGGTTTTTTACCATGACGAGTAGTTAATCAAGTTTTTGACCATGAAAGACACCTTCGAAGACGCAGTCATCGACGAAATGACTCATGATGAATATATGTACAACTTTGCGGTAATTCATAAACCTTGTTCAATTGAAGAATCTCTTGATCAGGTCAGTACTCTCCCAAGATCTGTAATTAAACTTGAGAAAATCTATGATTTGAAGGACAAATTTAAAGGTGCAAGGAACTGTAAAACCAACAGCTCTACTATGCAATCTGAAGTCATAAATTTAGGCACCGAACACAATCCTCAATGTGTCAATCTGGGCAGTACGTCTACTCCCCAATAAAAAATAGCCTTTATGCAACTCTTCAATGAGTTTAAAGACATTTTTGCTTGGATGTATAACGATCTCAATACATTTGATCCAAACATAATGCAACATGTCATCCCCATGAAACAACAGGCTAAACCTTTCCAACAGAAGTTGAGGAAAATGCACCCTAGCCTAGAACTGGCTGTTAAGAAGGAGCTTAACAAACTCCTTGCTGCTAGAATAATTTTTCCAGTGCGACATACGCAATGGGTGGCAAATCTCATCCTGGTTAGAAAGAAAAATGGTGAAATTAGATTATGCGTCGATTTCCGAAATCTAAACAAGGTTTCAGAAAAAGATAATTATCCCGTTCCCCCTATGGAAAAGATCTTACAACAGGTTTCTAGATCCGAAATGTTCTCACTTTTAGATGGATTTTCGGGATACAACCAAGTGTTAGTATCCAAAATAGATCAGTTGAAAACAACCTTCAGAACCCCTTGGGGAACTTATGCTTATAGGAAAATGCCGTTTGGTTTAATTAATGCCGGAGCAACGTTTCAAAGGGCGATGGACATTGCATTTGTTGTTATTTGTTGTTATTTACCTTGACAATATAACTATTTTTTCAAAAGACAGAGCTGATCACCTAACACATCTTAGGAGGTTTTTTGAACGTTGCAGGAAATATGGGATCTCCCTGAATCCCAAGAAATCCATCTTTGCAGTTACAGAAGGTAAGTTATTGGGTTTTGTAGTTTCGAAACAAGGTATCAATATTGACCCTGAATGTACCTAGTCTATATCTCAGATTTCTATGCCTCACTCAAAGAAAACTATGCAGTCATTTCTAGGGAAGATAAATTTTGTGTCCAGGTTTATTCCTGGTTTCACTGAGATTTTCAGACCACTTCAGAAAATGATTAAGAAAGATGTTGATTTCAAATGGTCCGCTGAAGAAAAGCAATCCTTTCATGATATATTAAAAGTTATTGCTGAAGATCCTACCTTAACAAGCCCAAATTTCTCTAAACCATTTATTTTGTACACTTTTGCTTCTAACTCTTCATATGTCGCTGTTTTAACGCAGAAAAATTAGGAAAACAATGAAGCTCCCATTGCTTTTACAAGTTCCGGTTTAAACGGCGTAGAGATAAATTATCCGGAAGTAGACAAACAAGCATTTGCTATTTTTAAGTCAGTAAAACATTTTCGGCCTTATTTGCCGAAGTCTCATACCAAGGTTATTGTGCCATATTCTGCAGTCAGAAATATTTTGGTACAAAAGGACCTGGGTGAAAAACGAGCTCATTGGGTTACAGCACTTCAGGAGTATGACCTAGAAATCAAGCCTTTAAAGATTGTTAGAGGACAGGGACTTTGTAAGTTGGTATCCGGATCTTCAAACGTGTCCGAATCTGATCTTCACTTTATCGATGAACATTCTCTGCTCGAAAGGGAAAATTTTCCAGTCTCAGCCCCCTCTGATTCCTGGTATCATGACATTATGTTTTTTCTATTGCATGGAAATGCTCCTGAACATTTAGATTCATGTAGCAAAAGGGATTTGAGATTAAGATCTGCCCCTTATCAGCTGATTGATAACATTCTATTCAAAAATAATTTCGAAGGGGTTCTCCTTCATTTTTTAGAAAGAAATGAAGTTGATAGTGTGTTGTCTCAATTACATGCAGGGCCAGCTGGGGGACACTTTGGTGGAGAAACCACTGCACATAAAGTACTCAAAGCTAGATATTACTGGCCTACGTTGTTCAAAGATGCATATGCCTTTGCTAGGAAA
Organism: Pseudotsuga menziesii; assembly: GCA_001517045.1. Lineage (NCBI taxonomy): Eukaryota > Viridiplantae > Streptophyta > Pinopsida > Pinales > Pinaceae > Pseudotsuga > Pseudotsuga menziesii. The sequence goes on from LPNX010739604.1 coordinate 14,318, forward strand.
TGTCAGGAGTGTCAGAGAGCAGACGGAAGGATTAAGAAAGCAACATTACCTCTCCAGCCTGTTATTGTCGAAGTTCCATTTCAACAATGGGGTTTGGACATTGTTGGCCCAATTACACCAGCTTCCTCACAGCAGCACAAATACATTCTGACAGCCACTGATTATTTCACTAGATGGGTCGAAACCATTCCCTTGCGAGTGGTTAACTCAGAACATGTGATATCATTCCTTGACTCTTTTATTGTCACCAGGTTTGGCGTTCCCGAATCTTTGATTTTTGACAATGCAACCTATTTTTCTTCTGTAGAATTAATAGAATATGCATTGGAAAAGGGTATAAAGTTAAAGTATTCAGCTAATTATTATCCTCAAGGTAACGGATTAGCTGAATTGTCCAATAAAAATTTAATTAAAATTCTGAAATGCACAGTGGTTAATCATCATATAAATTGGCACAACGCCTTATCAAATGCCCTGTGGGCTGACAGAGTGACTCCCAAGGCCGCCATAGGCAATTCTCCCTTTTTCCTAGTGTATGGTGAAGAAGCTATCTTGCCTCCTCATCTATTTGTACCCTCTCTACAACTCTCCCAGTCAGTATAGGAAACAACATGTTCTGCCATGGAACATCGAATTAATACTCTGCTTAAGCTTGAGGAAGAAAGAGAGTTAGCCAGAAAAAAGTTTGACCAACACTAGAAGACAGTGAAACACTGGTTCGATCATAAAAAATCAGCTAGTAGGGATGTGGAAGTAGGTGACCTAGTTCTGAAATGGGACAAAGAGCACGAGGACAGAGGAAAACATACAAAGTTCCAATGCCTGTGGCTGGGACCGTTTATCATTATAGAAAAGCTTGGTCCTAGCACATTCAGGTTGCAGACGCTGGAGGGAGACATCGAGAACCTTCCAGTGAATGGCCATCTTATCAAAAAATATTTCTACTGATACCCATTAAGGGATTATCCTATACATACCTTGTGTGGTTTTCTTGGTTTTTGGAACTGTTTAGTGTGTTATTTTTATTTGTTTGCTTTGAATGTCCCCTCACATCTATCTGTTGTTTCATTTGCATAATTTTTTAGAATGATCAATCCATTTAGTCTCTGGCTAATAAATTGTCATCAAATATTGAGGTTGACTTACAAATCATGCATCATGATCTTACTATCCTGAATATTGCCATGCTGTTTTACATCTTGAACAGTTACCGATTTTTTCGTTTTTCTAGATTTTACCAGAAATTCCTAAATCATGTAAATATAACTTAATAAGATCAGTCTCCGCAAAGATTTGTCCAAAAGGATTAGGGAATTATTTGCCAAGGTTATCTATTTAAGTCTTTTACGCCATCCCTTCTCTTGAAGAGAATTAGTCTTGCCTCCCCATCTGCTAAGATAATCTCATTGGAGATTAAATATAATTACAATCTGGCCATGGTTGGATTTCAATATTTTTAAAACAATCTGAAGGACAGAGGGTCTTATAACGAGCTAGTCTGTTCAGGATCATAGGTTTTTGTTCAGTAACATTGTCTCTTTCGGTCACCAAGCCGGGACAATGGCCCTTGGATAAAACACTAAGGGATAAAAGGTCTCATTACGAGCCGATTTATTTACTGTAGCACAGATTGGTGACAGACATGGTTACCACCTGGTTACCAAGCCAGAATCATGGCCTTCAGAATTATAAAAAAAAAATGATGATAACCTTTCAACCTAACCAGAATTGTATATCTATAACTGGCAGATGGGATACTGGTATTCTTTGGGCTTTGAAGCAACCCTGTCGAGGCTTTGGACGCCTGCTGGAAGTAGGGCCATGCTTGTGGTATTGAGACTTTATTCTTCAAAATCAATCCACTTACTGCTTTACTTCGTTTGGACTGATTGTTGTGAGAGACCTGATCTTTATCAAATAACTAAATAAAAGTGTAAGTTTCTGGTAAGCCTTAGGAATATGAAATTTCCGAATCTGTTCAAGGTGCTAAAATTTGACTCTTACTATGATATGCATGAGGGATCTAATTTCTTTTGATTACATGATTTCAGGTCAAGAAAAAAGAGATAACTGTTCTGCCCAGTCAGTCGCCATCTGTTGTGAGCCTACCCAACAACCTTAAAAAAAAAAAAAAAAATTCATCAAACAAAATAAAATTTTGTTTGATGAAATATTTGAATTGTTCATTTCAAATTTACAGAATCGGGAGATACTGAAATGGTGAAATTCCATTAGCTACTGAAATGATGAAATTCCATTTTTTTTTTACAACCTTTGTGAACTATGGTTAGTTGACAAAATCACTATATTAAAATCATTATGTTGAATAGATTCGTATGCTTTTCACCATAGCCTTACCATAAGCCTTATTTGAATATTCAGCAATTGGTATGTTTTATTTGTTAATTGCAAATCTGATGAGGTCATAAGCATGAAAGGCTAAATACGTCATTCAGGGGTGCCTTATCCAAAGTTCATCCTCTAAGCTTCGAAGCATGCTTGATATTGCCATAAATATTTAGTTTCTATCTTTGCAATTTTCTCCATGCGTAACCTATATGTTGCATGTAAGGGTTGGCGTTGATACAATGGGTTATGTTATGTGTCTCACGTAGCATGTCCGCCATTTCCGAAGGTTGAAATTATTATATGGTAGGGTTGACATTTTAATGCATAAAGTTCATTGCCTATGGTTGGTTTAATTCGTGTCGTCATCTCCGAATCCGATCCACTTAATGGACGGTTGATATGGTATCATTACACTCATACATAACTCTATAATGATAGTTAATTGCAGTACGAGCTCAGCGTCATGTCCTCCTGCTTGTCAAACACCTATGACTCATTCATGTCGTGGTTGTATGTTGATTACACTGGATAAATTATGGCAAAACAAGTTTATTCTGGAGTCTTCGCCGTCACTTTCTATTATTTGATTACCTCTCTGTGTGATCATTCTCCTTCGCTCATGCCGAGTTTACAGGGTTCTTGTCTGGGTTTACTCATGTTGCATTTCGTTTATGAAAGAGTCACGTTTCATTGTTTGTGGTTTCTACTTGGTTTGCATCCCGAATTCTCGCTCTCTAGCTTTCTGTCTTGTTGTGATCCATGGTATCTCCTCTGTGTGCAACTGCATGCATTCGTGCCCACAGCCATGGCTCTGGTTGTTAGGATTGAACCCAGTGACACGAAGCTTCTTGAGGAGAACCCCGAACTCCTAGACAAGGTAGAAGCAGTCGGGTGGCTTCCATTTCTCTGTAAGTTTGCAGATTCCAACCCTTAAGTCACTAGGTTATTCACCCTCTCATTGGTTGATGCTAGGGTTAAGGTGGCCGACCTTGACTTTAGAGTCAATGAGTGCTCAGTTGATTTGGTTATGGGCCTGCCATTAGCAGGAGAACATTGGTTCAAATCCAAGCAGATGAAAGTTACTGAATGGAGGCAAATGTTGAAGAACCCTTGCCAGGACATATCGTTCAGAGCTGGTGCGTCACAGAAATATTTGAAGAAAGAATGGAGGCCCGTGCTGGATGTTATTCATAGGTATGTGACCTGCGAGGGTCATCTTTCCTCTGCATATGTCTATCATCTCATATTGATGACTGTTTTTCTTGGCTTGCCCATTAATTTACCCTATTATTTAGTTCAGAGCATGACCAAGATGTCTTCAGCCATTAAGAAAGGGTCGAAGAACATCGGTCAGAGTCTTTTTCATCATGGCCTTGTGAGAATGTTGGTGGAGAAGGAACTGTCTAAACGAAACCAGTCATGGGATGATTTTCTTGAACATAATGGCTTCATGGCATTTTGCCATTGCTAGTTTGATTGTGCAGAAGATTGTGTAAGGCATCAGCAACCTTGTCGAGTCCCGACCTCACCTGTGCCTAAGCTTATCCCAAATCCTAATGATTGTGCAAACCCTAGCCTTCACGAAGATTCCTCTCCCTCTCCTGTGCGCAGTCCCGATTCCCTCACGCATTCCAAGCGAAGGAGGAAATCCTTGAACCTTTCCCTGGTAACGCTGAATTGTAGTGACAAACACTGCAAACAGATGAGCAAAAGGGCGAATGTTAAGGTTACTGGCAGATTTACTAGAAGTATGGCTTCCAAAGTCAATGTTGTTAAGTCCCCTGTGAATAATAACAAAGACATTGAAACAGTCGTATTAAATGATGAGGAGAATAGACCTGTCTCGCATAATGCCCTGATTTGGATCATGAGCCTATCATTCACCAGGTAGAGAACAGTCCTGATGTCTCTGATAAGAATTCTCAAATTGACCTTGTTTCAGATTCTCTAATTAAGGACAAATCTGTTGAAGTGAATTTACCTGGTTCATATCAAATTGGTGAAACAATTCACCCATTATTTGTAAACTGTTTGCTGGATAAGGTCCATCGAATGGAGGTATAAATGACAGAGATGGTGGCACGTAGTGATGCTGTGAAAGCTGAAAATGTGAAGTTACAGGATAGATCCGATTTAGCTAATAAATGTATCCTGCATCTGAAAAGACATAAGAACAAGTTGATTCGGAGAGTTATGAAATTGCAACATGAGAATCGTAAAAATAAGGAAAGGGTTTGTGAGCTAAACACTCAGGTTACTTTGATGGAGCTTAAAGGTCACTCACAGGATCCATGTTCACAAAGTCTGGCGACTGGTGTGAATATTCAGGTTTTCAATACTTTTGCTAAATCATAGCATTTCTGGGACACTCACTATTGTACATATGTTTAGAAATTATTTCAGGTTTGAAGTTTGTAAGTAAAAGCAGGAAATGATAATGAAGTTATTTTTGCTTTCCAGGTATTGTTTTGAATTAATTGGTGGATTATGTAATTTGGTTTATTTACTTGTGTTTTTTTGTACTAATTCTTACTGTGTGGTGTTGCAGGTGATTTGTTTGGTTTTCCATATGCGTTTTTCCTGGATTTTGGTGATCTCTCGTTTTCAGGACGATCTCCGGAGAATAATGAATGAATCAGTTGAAATCATTTTCAATTATGGATATGTTGTTTCCCAGGTGTCACTAAATTACTAGTGTCTTTGTCATTTTGTAATTTCGCACTATAGGTCAAATCTTGTCAATCTTGGGATATTATAACGTACATAGAAAAATGACAATTTCATTTGTCATTTTTCTGTTTTAGATGAAATTGGTTAAGATTACGATGATGTAGCTTCCTATTTTCTAGAACTATCTCTACATGAGATGGAATGTATTTAAGGGGAGATGGTTTACTGTAATAGGGGTCGATGGTGGAGAAAAGGGACCAGACTAGATCACTTTATCATTTTCTGTAGCTAAAGACAATTTTTTGTTAGCAGTTGCAGCATCTTTTGACTGGTGATATTTATAAATATATTTGCAGTATTTTTCCTATGGAAATGTATTTATAGTATCGCATGATCTTGATATTCATTTTCGCAGTATTTATGTTTTGTCACTGTTCTTTGAGGAAATGTGCAAATACATCATGTTTAATTATCGATCTAAGCTGGTTTAACTTGCAAATTCATGTTATATAGTAAATTTGATGTTATACTTGTTCTGTGTGTTGTCTTGTTTAAATCTCAGAATTTATCCTGAATGTTTTCAGGATTGTCTGCACAGTGTCATTATTTGCAAGTTGATTCAGGGTTTAATCTTATCATGCTCCTGATCAGGATAGGATATTTATGATATAGGTGGTAGTTTTTTTTATGTAATTTATAGAAGCTATATTGCATCAGATTTTTACATTTACACTCTGTCAAGTTATCTTTTAGTCTTATTAGGAATGTATATTTGTCTATAGTGTAACTTATCTAAATTAATTGAATCTATTAATATTTTCCTAATTATTTATTCTTTTAATCATAGGTTAGTTTGTTTAACTATAATAATTTTAGTTATCAGTTGTGTAAAATATCAACTAACTTGGTAATTATCTTTAACAGTTTTCTTTGTATATTTATAGGTATAGTATAGATTTAGTTAATAAACATTAACTTCATTTTTCCTTTGAGTCTACTCCTATAGCTGGGAGTAAATTAGGGAAGGTAACGGGGCCTTAATCCCGTCAGAGGCAGCTATCTAACAACTGAGAGCAGCTTTGAAAGCTTTTGGATCGGGTTGTCTCTTAGTTGACTATTGTGCCAATACCGGCTCGTCAACACATTCCTAAGGGAGTCCTTAAGTGTTCGGGGCATAATCCTAATGCTCGAGTTTCCCAGAACTATTCTGTTGTCAAGGATTTGGGCCACACTCCTTGTGCGATGTTTGCACTCGAAGTACTTCAGAGTTGAACTTCACAAAGGAAAGCTTTGCTTTCTGCTCCTGGTGTTAACTATGATAATTCTTCCTCTGTCATCAAATTTGAAGCCACGGTACTACAACCTCGCTTTCCTTACTATGTGTCTCTCTTGATTCATGTAGAATGTCTTAACATGACCGTCAAATGCACTGTGATTGATGAAGGTGTTGTTGCTTCAGTGATGTCTTTGGCATGTTGGAAGGGTTTGGGTTCCACCGAGTTGTCTAAATCCGCTACCATGTTGACTACTTTTGATGGTATATCGTTTCAACCACACGGTATTATTCCTTCTCTCAAGGTCCGTTTGGGAGGGAAGACCATTGTGATAGAGGTCGAGGTGGTTGATGCGCCCATAGACTACAATTTGTTGCTGGGTAGGAATTGGATGTACAGTATGCAATTCGTAGCTTATTCTCTAATTCAAGTTGTATGCTTTCCATTTAATTTGAATATAGTTATGATTGATCAAACGTCATTCAAGAATCCTCCTATTACAGCATCTTCGGGAGCTTCTATCCCGATTGTCGTGCACTCTCAGCCAGCAACTAGGAGTGTGGGTGTTGGCATGTATCCATCCCTTATGGGAAGCTTTAGTTTTTCTGCACCTGTTCTTATGATTGGGTCTAGTTCCGCTGAGGCTTCGTCGTCAGTGAGATAGATGTATTTTCATACAACCCATATGGAATATCCTTCAATTCTTCCTACACCAAGTCCTTCATGTGAGCCCATCGAAACAAATGTGCTGCTGCGTGCAACTATGATAGCATATCAAGCTAATCTTGAATGTGTTGTAGAGCCTAGTCCTTTTTCTTTGTGGATGGAGGAGGAGGACCCATATGTGCTGCCTGCATGGGTAGTTCAGTCTTCTCACACACATGACTTCCTTTAAAGTGTTTTTCCTTCAGATGAAGCTATTATTGAGGCCATGTCTGGGGTTGAGCCACCTTGGGAAGAGTTGCATCATAGATCTTATTTTCTTCCCGATCTTGACCATTTGGAGCGTGAGAACTTTAGGGAGGTTCTTAGTGAGAGAATTGGTAGTCCCGTGGTTCCATTAAGCTCTCCTGGTTCGATGGATGATGGAAACATGGAAAATATATCTCCTACCATTCCTACTAATATCTCTTGTGATCTTGAAAAGATTGATAAAATATATCTCCTACCATTCCTATTAATATACCAAGCTATTCAAATAATTTTGTGATGTATTTGCTTGGTCATACAAGGAAATTCCAGGTATCGACCCTCACATTGTTGAACATGAGATTAAAACTTATCCCAATGCTAAGCCTGTTCGACAACGCTTGCGTACTGTGAATCCTAGGAAAGCACCAGCGATTAAGGCTGAGATATAAAAGCTATTGAATGCCAGTTTTATCTATCCCATTCCCTTGACAAAGTGGGTTTCAAATCTTGTTCCAGTTGAAAGAAGCAAGGAATGATCCGCATATGCACTGATTTTCGTGACTTGAATTGTTCTTGTCCTACGGATAATTTTTCCACACCATTTATCAATCAAATTTTGGATGAGTGTGCAGGAAGAGAGGTATTTTCCTTTATGGATGGCTTTTCCGAATACAATCATATACAAATAAAACCTGAGGATAAACATAAGACTGCCTTTATTTGTCCTTGGGGTACCTTTGCATATTGAAAGATACCTTTCGACCTTAAAAATGCTGGAGCCACTTTTCAGTAGGCTATGACCTTGATCTTCCATGATCTCAAATCGATTATTGAATTCTTTTTGGATGACCTTGCTGCTCATTCTCGTATGAGAATGCGTCATTCCTACCATTTGAGATTAGTGTTCGAAAGGTGCCGCCATTACTTAGTCAGGTTAAATCCTCACAAGTGCATCTTTTGCATGAAGTCTGGTTGCTCATTAGGGTTCATTGTCTCCAAGGAGGGTACAAGAGTCGACCCTTTGAAGGGTGAGGTAATACTTCAATTGTCTCCCCCAAGAAACATTAGACATCTTCAATGTTTGCAAGGCATGGAAAAATTCTTACGGAGATTCATTGTGAACTTTGCCAATTTGCCTAGAGGCTTTGCGCATATTTTGAAGAAGGACACTACCTTTTGCTGGGATGAGCGAGCCCAAGATTCCTTTGATGCACTTAAGCAAGCCTTAGCATCGGCCCCGATGATTAGTCCACCCAACTATAGCTATGATTTTCTTCTTTATGTGGTCACGTCCATGGAGACGATTGGTATGGTTTTGGTTCAAGAAGATGAGGAGCTCCAAGAGCATGTCATATATTATCTTAACCAAAACCTTATAGATGCAGAGATCCATTATTCCCATATGGAGAAGCTTGTCTTAGCTACCGTTCATGCGGTTCAAAGATTGAGACACTATATTCTCCTTTGCCAGACTTTGGTGGTAGCCCATGTCATCCATTTCAGTTTATCCTCACTAGAAGGATGATCGGGGGAAAATATAATGAGTGGATTTTCATCTTACAAGAATTCGATCTCGAGTTTGTTTTGGCAAAATCAAATAAATCGTTGATTTTTGCAGAGCTTATATCTGATTTCCTGAGCGAGGAGGAGGAGGAGGCTTGCGAAGATACGTTTGTTGATGAGAACATATTCTTGATATCAACTTTGGATCCATGGTATGGGGATATTATAATATATTTACAAACATTGAAGGTCCCTACTCACCTTTCACAGGATGAACGACGACGATTATGTCACGTATCCAAGAATTACCTCATAGTGGATAACACATTATACCGCCGTGGGGTAGATTCCATTTTAGATCGTTGTTTAACTCATGAGGAGGTTGAGATTTTGCTGAATGATTTCCATGGAGGGGCGTGTGGTGGTCATTTATCTGGGATTTCTACAGCCCAAAAAATATTGAGAGCAGGTTATTTCTGACCGTTGATCTTTAAATATTTCATCAATGCAGTCAAGAAGTGCCACCCTTTCCAGGTGTTCACACATAATATGCACTCACGTCCTTCCCTGTTACATCCAATTATCACCACCAGTACCTTCACTAAGTGGGGGCTTGATTTCATGGATTACAACCCAACTTTAGCTGGGGGTCGTCATCATATTATCATGGTTGTTGACTACTTCACAAAATGGGCTGAGGCTATGCCTACAGTTAAATCCGATGGTGAGAAAGCCACACACTTCGTATTCAACTAGATTATTACTCAGTTCAGTATTCCAAAAGAGCTTGTCACTGACCATGGTTGGCACTTTCAGAATCAGATGATGGAAGAGTTGGCCTCAAAGTTAGGGTATAAGGAGGAGCATTCTTCTTCTTATTACCCTCAAGCGAATGGATAGGTTGAAGCAGTGAACAAATCACTCAAGTCTATTCTCCAACGAACCATCGCACAAAGAAATACCAATTGGCATATCATGTTATATCCTGCTTTGTGGGCTTATAGGACTATGGTTAATACTTCCACCTGTTTTTCTCCATATCAGCTTGTACATGGAGTGGAGTCTGTATTGCCGGTTGAGTGTGAAATCCCTTATTTGAAGCTAGCCATAGAGCTCTTACCAGAAACTTCCCCATTGGAGGACCATTTGGTATACTTAGAGCAGCTTGATGACCAGCGTCGAGATGCTTTAGTGGCTCTAGAAGTGAATAAGCGTCGTGTTAAGGTCCAGTATGATAAATTTGTTCATCCAAGGAAGTTTAGTGAATGAGATTTGGTCCTCTTGTGGGATCAAGCTAAAGAACCCTTGGGGGCGAGAAAATTTCAAACCCATGTGGCATGGTCCTTACGTGGTTAAACGTGTGTTAGAGAAGGGTGCTTATGAGCTAGTAGATTACGAGGGGACGGCCTTGGTAGAGCCTAGAAATGGGCTCTATATTAAAAAGTACTATGCATGATTTTCAGCCAGGGCTGGCTATTGTATATTATTGTACAACATTTTACATAGTTAGGTTTTTCTTATGGTGATCAGGTTTGTTTATTAGCTTCTGTTTCTTATGGAAAATTTCAATGGAGTCTTCCATATATATAGGATTCGCGGATGGTGCAAGCCATAACACTCAACACTCAACCTCTGCTGCTTGGGTGATTTATACTCCTATGGGTTGGGTATTGTCTTCAGGAGGTGTATGTTTACATCCCTCTTCAAACAATGTTGCAGAATATAGTGCCGTTATCGAGCTTCTATGGGATTCCATTTCACATGGTGTTCCATCTCTTGAGGTACATCTTGATTCGGAGTTGGTAGTGTCACAGCTTAATGGCTTGTATCATGTTAGGGATCCAACATTATTACAGAGATTCTTACGTGTGAGATTTTTAGAACGACAATTTGACAATATAACATACATACATGTTCCAAGAATTTATAATCAAGTTGCTAACTCATATGCTAACTATGTGTTAGATTGGCATTTGTTTCATAGACAATAAGCTCATCACAAACATACATTTTTACACATGTAAATAAATAAATCGATCATCATAAAAAAATTTCATTAAACATCCAAAATGTGATAATACATAGTGTCATAATACAAAAATGGGGCTTCTGAGCCACCCAAATATAAATACACGGTAGTACAAAATGTATCACTCCCAGGTATCTAAGCGTGGGGAGGAGGAGGGGGGTTTTGATCATGGAATGTCACCACGGCTCTAGCTAGCCATCGAAACAACCGCACCCATGCTCATGGCACACCCACCACCTAACGCTACATGGCCTTAGGCAGGTCCTCGACCTACGCCATGGGTACCCTATGTGTCAGCCGCACGAAGTTGGTATGAATTCTTTAGAGCGTCCGCTCCACATCCACACCTGTAATGTCATCTCCTCTTCCCCTTCTTCTATGACGATGGAAGCCTTCAAGTCGTTGTGGTCCTACATCTTCATGCATATGACAGGATGTCACTATGTGTTGTCATGCAAAAAAATGTCTTTTTGATTCCATATATCAAAAAACACACACAAAAAAAAATTTAAATAACTCAAAAATATTAAAAAGAGGGGTTGGGATTCATTACCAATGCCACCGTATGGCGATCCGAGTGGTAGTGGCATGTAGAGGTCTCCTCGAAAACCTATCCCCGCATAGGGGTAATCATTGATGGCAACTATCTGCCGCCGCCACCATGCAAATAAATCAATTGGATAGGGGTTGGACACACTAAATCCACCCATTATGCACATCGCATCTGCCCAACATCGTTGGGCTGGATCTCGAACCCCGTGAAGAGGAACGTCAACTCTAGGGCTGAACCTTGGAACACACTCAAAGAAAAACATGCTTAGTATGTTGTTGAAACTGAAGTTTTGTACCATTCCCATATTACACTCATTGAGATGGTGCTTCATGTTGCCCAATAGTGCAGTGCTCCAATCGTAAACCATGGGTCTCATGCACTCCACTGCATAGAACATCAGGGGTTGCGAGGCCTGGTGGAGTGAGGCTAGCCCTGATATCCTGTCAAGTGTCAGTAGTATGGCCTTTAGGTCTAGCACCTATATGGAGTTAGTTTGGATCTGAATCCTAACCTTCTCCATGTCTGGATAACAATACACTACTTTGTACTCCTCTATGGTGAGGCCACCTCTAGGCCTGCAAGAACGTACGCTCACCACCTCCCCCCATAGGGACAATCCAGTAATAAAGTATATGTCCTCCACTTCTATGGTGAGGGACATCCCATTGATTTGGAATGAATATGAGTCAAGATCCTAGTAGTCTACTAGCATGTGCAACAGTCTTGGTTTAGCCCTTAAGCCACCAAGATACCAAAACTTGTAGAGCTTGCATGCATGAAGAGCCTGTTGTGCCATTAGATCACCCCGTACTGCTTCTTCTACATCCCCGTGCTTACGTTCTCTCCGTTATAGAACCATCATGAACATTTAATTCAAGTTTGGGTCATTAGATGTCTTAAACAATCTTGAACGCAGCTGCATACGCAACTATTTGCTAAACAGCCGCGTATGTACGTGACTTTGGAGCAGTTTTCTGCGTATAGCCGGCCCTATTTGAGAAAAAATCCTCGATTTCTGTGTGGGCTGTGGTGCATACTTTAGGATGGCCTAGAAATCAAATTAGACCATGGAAAATTGAAAAATTTACATGTAAATGAAAGAGCAGGGCATTGGAAATTACCTGGAAAAAATGGTGTCGGATTCTGCCAGTTGGATCTCCCGGAATTCGCGTTTAAAGTTGTGAGCTCAATTGGGTAAAAATTTCAAATGTTATATAATGTTTTGAATTTTTCACTATTTATAGAAATTTTTCAAATTTTTTCAAATTTTTACCCCCTTTTCTATAGTTTTGGACCGTTTCTGACCCTTTTGGACTGTTTTTGACTAATATATGATATAGGAAACCGTTTTGAGCACCGTTTTGACCGTTGTTTTGACCTGTTCATGCTGATTTCAGGTATCATGTTTAAACTAGCATATAGGTTAGGTTTCACCTCCATTTTAATTTTGCATGACCTTATGACTGTTTCATTATAATCGTAGGTATGAACCCATTCTATCTTGTCATAGAACCTTCTTGTTGTTTTAGAAGTGGCATGGTTTGAATGGTAGAGATTGACCTTACATGGGTACCCTAGTTAGCTCCTTATTTTCGTTTAGTTCCCATCCCGATAGTTTGTCCTTTAGGGTGTGGGAGTCCATTGTATAGTATTGCCATGACATTTCGTAAGAGCCTCATACTCCTTTTGATATTTTGCTGGCCTGTTTCCCCCGGACTCCCTTATGTCAAGATGTAATTGCATTATCATGAGCTTTTCATGCCTTATTGATCCTTACGCCGACTTCCCTGACTTTGAGTATCATCCATATATCCCAAGCTTGTCTCATGTCTAGCCACGCAGAGCCATTTTATATATCCTTTGCAGCTTGATTCCCTATTTTTACCAGGATGGGACTTTCCCCCGAGTGTCGCTATCCTACACATGTGTCCTTGCATTGAGCATAGGTATGTTCCACTACTTGGAACTAGTTTATTTTCCCATTTGACACTCGTCTCCTCCTAGTCTATAACTTTAAAGTGATTTTATTCTTTTTCAAGCTTTTCAAGTATTTGAAAAAGTCCAAAAAAATAAAAACCAAAAATCCGGAAAAGAAAAGATTTTATCCTTGGAGGAAATCGAGTCATGTCGCCTTTGAATAGAGCATAGTTTATCAGATCCATTGGTTGGGTTAATAGTTCGAATTTAGGATATGTACTTGTTTATCTAATTTTATCTCCACCAATTGGTTATGCTTCCAGTCCCTATGGAGCCTCTATCGATGTCTCCTGTGTCGTAGAGATGTCCCAGTTTTTTCTATTGAATCTATGTTGCCTACATTCAGTCACCATTCACCTTTATGCTCTTGTTCGAAGGAATTTGAAACCTGAGTCGACCATTCCTTAGTTATCTTGACTTTGCATGTCTGCCATTCCTGGTTCAGTTACGGGTTCATGCACCTTATGATCGAGTCCTTCCACATTATACAGCTTTGCTGAGTACCTCATGTTGGATGATGGGGGATTCCTTAATGTCCTCCTTCCAGCGGATTTCATCCCATCGAATTCAAATCATTTATTCTGTGATAGGAATCTAGAGTCATTTTTGAGTGCCTTAAGACTTGCAGTCATCAGTGGTAGGTTCTCTCACCATCGATAGTTTTTTGGAATACATCAATGTCCCCTGATCGATGGATTCTCTCAAGTGTTCGACCTCAACACATTTATTCACACTTGTTAGTTTGAAATCTAGTACCTTGATTCACATTTTCATTATCGGTGGGTGATCTTGTCTCTATTAATGGTATACATCAATGACCGGTAATCAGACAATGGACTACTATGTTCGACCTCGACACCTCTATTCACATAGTAGGACATGTACTCGTAGCGGTTTGTGTAGAAGACCCTTCCAGATTGGTGGCATCTCTTATATGCTACCTCCTTGATCTTGATAGTGTTCATGAGATTTTACCTCTCATGACTTGATTCCAGTATAGGTAAGGCATTTCCAACCATTATGGAGATCTTGATCCATTATATATATTCATCCTTCATGGATATCATGACCCTTTGTATATCTTCATCATGGATATTCTGATCTATTTTGTACATGGTGATGACCACATATGTCATATTGTATCATGACTATTCATGGCCATTGTACTCTTATGTATCCAGGACTGCTATATCTATTTGCAGTTATGTGCAGAGTTGTATCATTGTATAGTGTTGATTCAATGGATGGTTCCTCCACTAGGTTCTTCATCACTTCACTTATGGGATGGACTTATAATGTATTTCAGCCATCGTATGACCCCTATGACCTCACACATTAGGGGGCATCTGTTATAGCTGATTTTACCACACATGGTGGAACACACTTTTATGGCCTTCCCTATCCTTTTGCAGACTCCTTAGACCCCATGGACCATTTTTGTACCTTTGGTGTTTCCAATAACATCCCTAAAAACATGTAAAAATTGCCATATATGACTTTTAAACCCTTTCTCGCATATATACATGGGTTTGACCCCTAAAACTGCGTACATCGGGATGTGTGCAAAAGGCCAAATTCTTTTGGAGTTTTCCTTGATGTGGATCTGACTCACTTTTCTCCTGGCCTTCCATATGCCTTGATATCGCTCAAATTCGACCCTGCATTAGCCCATTGAAGAGCTATACATGGAACCCTTTGGATACATTGAAGGCATGAGGAATTGAGAGCAAGAGAACTATACTCCATTGTTGTCGGAGCTTATACTTGAGTCTGCATCCCTTTGTCCCTTGGAGCACTTTTTTGTTCTTCCCAAGCTTGCCTTTTTCTTGTGATATTGCTATCAAGAGATGGAGGATTGAAGTGGTGGAGGCCCAAGTGGGGGACTCAATTTCTCCGATTCGCAGACGTGCTGACAGAGGTTGTCACTATTGTAATCTATGTTTTATATTAATAGAAATATCTTTTCCTGTCCAATAATGAGTATTTGAATGAATATGTGATCCGTGGATGATTTCAAATGCTTATATGTTATTGATTTTATATGCTAGAGTAGGTCTAACATGATTATATATAGCATGCTTGTCTTGTTTATTGAATGTTGAGGAAGCAATTCATCAATTCAAGCTAGAGTTAGAAAGCTCAATGGGGATCTAAATCAACCGTACGAATCGAGATCCTTTAGTGTTATATATTTGGTTTCTCTTGCATATAGGAAAGGATTGAGTTCTGGATTCAAGCTATCTCTTGTGGTACCCCAAGCCATAGGAATTTCTCTCGATAATAGAGAGAAAGATCGACCCAGAAGATTGCATTTAGATAACACAAGATTCGATCTCTCTCTACTTTCTCTTTGCTACCACCTGTTCTTTTCATTTTCAATTCTAATTCTATATATAGGCTTGCGGATTTACATTCATGGTCCACTTCTAACTAAATCCTAATGGACTTAACCACTAATGACCTATATTCACAAAATGTGGTCAATCGATACAAAAAGATGCATAAAATATTTTAAAATGGTTTGTTTTCTGCCTATCTCACTAACTTTGACTTGCGCTATGTCGTGTGAGCTTGCACAGCCTCTGTGGTGCTGTGAAACTCACTTACCATGAAACCCCTTCCAACAGGCCCCCAATAGAGTTTTGTGGATCATCCTCGAGCCTTGTCAAATGGATAGGGTGCACTTTGTCGTCTTTGTCTTGATGTCCTGGTACTGCTGCAAGATCTCCTCAACCTGTGCTTGAAATTTTTCAGCTTCATCCTGACAACCATGTAGGTACTACTTCACAGGGTGCTCCACCAAGTTGGTATTCACCATCTTATTTCCATCTTCCATAGCTTGTAGAGTGATGACTGCTTTGATAGATATATGTGCTCCAATCTCTTCGAACTCATCCAGTTGGGGGATGCCCTTGCACTATCATTCTTGTTCCTTTGCCTCTCTTTGCTGCAGTTCTCTCAGCTCGGTGGACCGCGTAATCTGAATCATGGGTGGCATTGTTCTTAATGTTGTCTTCAAAGTCATCAACTGACCCTCGGCTTCCTGTGTTTTCTTGGTCAGATGGTCTAATTGCTCATCTTCAAAGACACTTCCCAAAAATTGTGTCATTTCCTCTGTGATCTTATTTGCTTCCTACTCCATTGCTTCAAAATGTGTCGTGATCACTTCTATGGCATTCTTCCACTCTGCAACCTGCTCTAGTGGCATTTCTAGGTAGACCATAACATTGAGCATATTATTGGACAAATGGAGGTGGACGATGACCTATCCTAATCGCTTAGCTTTGGCGACTGCATCAATTTTCTCTATTATTTTGTAGATGTGTTGACATGCATCATCAACAACTGCTTCTACCTTGCCTTTACATGCAACAAGCTGCATGTTCTCGACAATCAGGTGGTCAGTCTGCTTTTTCAGGTCGATAATCTCTTTAGTAGATTTTGTCTTTAGCTCATCATGCATCATCTTAAATGCTACAACCTCATATTCTTTTTCTGTTTCTAGTTGGTCCTTTACCTGACG
Organism: Pseudotsuga menziesii; assembly: GCA_001517045.1. Classification (NCBI taxonomy): domain Eukaryota; kingdom Viridiplantae; phylum Streptophyta; class Pinopsida; order Pinales; family Pinaceae; genus Pseudotsuga; species Pseudotsuga menziesii. The sequence continues at coordinate 31,108 of LPNX010739604.1, forward strand.
CAACTCCTCAACCTTTGTCTTCAGGTTCGTAGCTTCCATGTGCAATTGCAAGCACCTGTCACTGAGCTATTTCTACCTATCAGCCAAATCCTGGCTGGTGACCCACTGCATGTGGACTAGGGTCTTGGTAGATAGTTTATTGATATCCACTGCAACACCTTGAAGCTTCGGCAAGGAGGAGTTCACATCCTCATTTCCTATGTCAATTGCAATCAGGGGAGCCTGAACATTCATGGCCCACGGCTCAGTGCTAATCGACGGGAGTTCCTGCACAACAGAACTCTCTAGTGATGTCTTCATAATGGTGTCATAAATAGAATATGACTTAGATCTTACCATGTTAAATACTTCATGGTTGGATTGGTGCATTTCTTGTGCACCTGCATCATATGAATCCATGATAGCCTTAATGAGTAGCTGCAATTGGGCCTCCAACGTTGATTTGGTGCTACTTCCCACATTGAACTCCATGCGTTGCTTGTTTCTTCTCTCCTCTAGGATGCACTGGGATTCTGTATCGGTGTCGATCAATGACTCTCCATTAGAGTCATGAATACTCTGCTCTTCTCACACAGGCTATGTGGGGGCATATGCTGGCAGTGTCATCGATATTCCTTCAACACTAACTGGTTCGCGTCATTTGATAGGCCAGTCCTGAACCACTGCTTCTACTTCATCATCGGTTAATTTATAGGCCATTGGAGTCCATTGCCTATCAGGGTCTTGTCGCATCTAGATATGAATTGAATGGGGCTTGATGGAGAACCGCATGATCCTCTGATATTTTACTGCTACTGCATATGATGAGCATGGAATTTTAACTGATGTGGCTTCTAGCACTTCCTAGTAGATCCAGAAGTGGATCGCAAAATCAATTTACCGACTGGAATCTTCTACCCACCATAAATTTTGGTATCATGTGCCTTTGCACACCTTGACCGCTTCAACATACATAGGATGGTAGTCTTATGGCTCCATCCAAGCTACCAAATCAATTAGGATCAGCAGCCAACTATAATAGAAAGGATGCTCCCTGGCCTGAGCTGTGACTGCATCCTCTGTCAATCTATTCAACAAGAAGAGGGATCAATTCATTTGGACTCCCTCAACACATTGTTGCACACAAGAAATCACTCCCTAATTTCATTGAATCGGGTGATTATTTTGAACGATTTTACTAGATAACATACGTGCTCCAATATGCACTGCCCGCTCGTTAATGCAGTCGATGCGATATGATCAGCCATCCCACTGCAATCTGTATCTCTCCTTCAGTTGTTGAGCAAGCTTCTTTTCATTGTTTCTTCCTTTGAGATATTGGACTGGGTCTATCCCATCCCTTGGCAATCTCATGATCTCTGAAATCAGGTCCACTATAACCGTGGTTGGTATATCCAACCACAATGTCCCACAATGAAAACACGCCAAAAATTGTTTGATGCATGCATGTTCTTCATTCAACCATCTGAAATGGGGCATGTTTACAAGTCGCAGCAACCCAGATTTGCTCAATCCTTGTGCCCATGGGTGTGGAATATGCTCGATGGGTGCACTTGGAACCAAAGGTAAGGACTCGTAGGGCTCATTTGCTATGTCCTTCAATAACAACAAGTCGTGGTCCTCATACTTTATCTTGATCAAGGTGGGGATAATGTCCATTATGCACGTCATCTCTTTCGGCAGTGGCAGTGCTTTCGACTGATATTTTTGATTTTTGGTTAACCCTCAGGCTTTGCACCAGGTCACATGGGACCGACATATCTAGGGATATCATTGATGGACACACCCCTAGGTGCTGCAGAATCCATAGCTATTGAACTAGATGTTCCCGTCTGTACAGTTCCCTCCCCTTACACCTTAATGAAGGTGTGCATCTGCCTCTTCTATGGCAGCATTGATCCCAGCTTCTGAGCCTTCTACTTGCCCCGTGGGATCAAATATGATCCGATCAGCATACTCATGACTTCTTCAACTATAGCAATTGGATGGATGGGAGACTCCTACTCACTCAAAATATCCACAGTGTCGAGGTTGCTCAGCATATCACACCAACAAACCTCACTAAGCGAGGTAACATGCCCCAATCACACACCCTAGTTGCCACTCAAAATTCTTCCAACTCACTCAGCTCTGCACTTCGCTCAACTTGGCTGAACACAATGATGCCTTCATCCCGTGTCAGGTGCCTTCTTATAGTGAATCGCTAATATAGCTTCATCATTGCCAAATCCACCATGGCCATCACTACCAATTCCCTCATTAGAGACCTGAATCTGTCGGTGATCCTGTCATGCTAACAATCGAATCGGCCATAAATATGTATCGCTTCAATAAGTGCTATTAGCTAACTGCTGTTAACTATCTACATTTATTACTGATTTGACCAAATTGCAGCCTTGTGGCTGTCATGATCTCTCTATCTAACTGCACTAATGACTCCTACACTTGCCCAGCCACTTCCTCCTGGCGCGCCCTTTTGTTCTCTATTGATTCTTTATCTCTCTCTCTCTCTCTCTCTTTCATTGCACAGTGATTCAGGTAATGTGCACTCTATCCCTATCCTATATGGATTCAAGTGGCTACCATTCATGATATTTGGTAGAACCGCTCCATCTAACTGCTGCAATTGAACTGCACCCCTAGAAGTAATTGAATGAATGAGATATGGGCCTAACTAGTGCATCTGTAACTTACCTGGATGCTTTATGTACTTGCTGTCATATAACAACAGCAAATATCCTTGTGAAAATTGTTTGTTTTTTATGTGGTGATCATTCCACACCTTCTGTCGATCCTTATCGATGTGCTGATGGAAGCCTGTGATGAAGCGGTCCTCTTCCAGTTGGACTAGCTGTGTTTCTCGCTCCTCAAGTGCTGCTTCATCGGCCATGTCGATTGCTGCTGCAATGCACAGACTTGGAACAATGTACTCCATAGGCATGACTGCCTCTTGCCCATATACCAATTTGAACGATGTTTTCCCCACTAGTCTCTTACAAGTGGTGTGATATTCCCACAGTACTGTAGGAATATTTAAATCCCAGTCATCCCGATTAGCATTACATACCTTTGTAAGCGCATTTTCCAAGATTTTGTGGAAGGCTTCTACAGTTCCATTTTTTTGTGGATGATATGGGCTAATTTTTATTATGATGCACCTGCAATTCTTCCATCAATGCTTTAATTGTGTGGTTGATAAAGTGACTTCCCTGGTCTCTCATCAGTATTCGAGGGAATCCAAACCATGTCACAATGTTTTCAAATAGGAGCTTTGCTACTATCGCAGCAATGCAATCCACAACTTGTGCAACCTTCAACCACCTTTTCAGATAGTCAGTCATTGTGATGATGTATCACACAGCAGTTCGCTTCCTTGGCAGGTTGATTGGACCCACAAAGTCCATAGCCCATTTATCAAAAGGTTGCAAAGTTACCTGCGGTACAAGCGGCATCTCATCTCTCTGCAATGGTTTCCTGATGAATTGAGAGACATCGCAGCTCCACACATAGTCTGTGGCATCATTATGAAAACTAGGACACCATAGCAAAACACATAGTACCTTACGCATAATAGCCCATACTCCATAATTTCCACCCACAATTCCTCCCTGTGCTTCTTCCAGAATTTTCCCTTGTTCATGAGGTAGAACACACCATCGCATGATCTCATTGGGTCCAAGTTTGTATATGTGCCCAATGATCAAATGGAAATCTAAAGCCTTCACTACCAACTGTTTCTTCTAAATGGTTGACATTTCCTCTTACGCAACACCGGTTTCCAAATAATGGTCATCTGCGATATCAGCTCAGAACAGCTGTGCATTCAGCAATCCGTCATCAATATTGGTGGTCTCTTCGCCTGTTTCAATGTAGGACATATGATCAGGACCAGCATTCAGGCATCCTGGCTTCACGATTATTTTGAAATAAAACTCCTGAAAGAGAAGTATCCAGTGACATATCTTCCCCCCTAACATAGGCTTATTAACCAGATATTTCAAATCCAAATGGTCAGTGAACATTTTGAAGTGACCACCCAAGAGATAATGCCTGAAATTTTGCAGCAGATATACCATCACCAACCCCTCTCTTTTTTTGGTCGTGTAATTATTCTCAGCAAAGGATAACTTCCTTCTAGTGAAGGAAATCAGGTGATCCAGATCTTTTTCTCCTGGTTGCATGAGTACCACTCCCAGTGCAATGGACGAGGCATCTACATGGACATGGAACTCCTTGTTCCAATCAAGGAACACAAGTATGGGTGCTAAAGCCATCTTGGTCTTCAATGTGTCAAAGATTCTTTGACACTCTTGTCTCCATACGAATGCAACATCCTTCCTTAACATTTTCTTCATGGGTGTAGTAATCATGGTATAACTGCAGATGAACTTGCAATAGTACCAAGTGTGTCCCAGTGTTGCTCTAAGAATCTTCGTTTTGTACATGGTGGTAGGCTCAAAATGAATGCAATCTTCACTGGATCAACCAAAAGTGATATGATATGATGGATGTTTCTCTCAATCGCTATTGTCTTTTGTCTCTTTCTATTTTTATGCGTTGCGATGTCAATGATGAATGTCTGATGTTTTTGTTTTATGAATGAATAATGTGATACTACTGCGATGAATAAATGAATGATGCAATCTATTTAGATCTTAGGTTGTATTGGTAGATTCGTTATGAATGATGCGATATCTGATGAATGGCTCTATTAGATTTGATAGTTAAGCTGATGAATTGTTGCTACTCTAATCCTCCTCCTTATTGCAGAAACTTGGTTTCGACAGCTCTCCCTCGAACATCTTGGGTGAGACTTCATCCGCTCCGTGGGTGTTGCCGGGTAGGGTAAAACCTGTCTGGGCTAGAGATAAAGGATATCGCGTAGGCTGGGTGTTGACCTAGTGGGAACCCCTGTTGACAAGGCTTTGTTGGGCAGTTTGTGCCAACAATATACATGTATGTTGAAACAGTCAATTCCTCAAGAATCTATGTAGGTACTTGCAAATATCACTACAAAACCAAAATCAATTCACAATAATGTCAATTTCAAGCCTTTCCACCTTGATATGTACAATTTCTTAGATTTCATCACACCTGGATAGAATTCTCTAAATAGAATTCAGAGGGAGCAAGGATATCATTCCAAGATTTATGTGGAATCTCATTTGCTTCTGGTGTATAATGGAGATTAGACAAGACTTGTTGCTAGCCTGAAAAAGGATCTCATGCCATGTTAAATTATTGAACCATTGATCTACAAGTGTTGGCATGGGTTTTGGGACAAGTCAGCTGCACAACATCTCGGATGTTGCGCAATCTCAAGAGACACCACACAAGTGAAATATGGCACAGACAATGGAGGATAGAATATTTTGAATATTTTATATCACTTTTTGTACTTTGGACCATATTTTGCAGATATTGGTCGTTATTTTGTAGAATCGGATAGAATTTAGTTAGGAAATCATCCAAGTGGACCATGAATGTAAAGGTGCAACCCTATAAATAGAAGTAGAATTCTAAATGTTGAGACACACAAAAGAGAGATATACAAAACTGAGATTTGTGATGCCATAGATACTTGGAGACTTAGGGAAGAAATTGTTGGTTTTTGTTGAATTGTTTTCTGTGTTGAATCTATGGATCATTGCACAGAAGTAATATCATAAGACAGAAGCTGATCTAAATTGTAGTTTATTTTATATTTTTCTATCCTAATGGCCTGGTGACCCAATGGTGAATGTGAGTTGAATGTGTGACATGGATCTATGCTGCGATGTTTTCTTCTTTTAAATGATGTTATCTTTCTAGATCTGTTTGCACAATAGTATGAATGTTTCGGTTATGAAAGAATGATGCGATCTATTAAGAGAAATGATGAATGGTCATGTTGATGGTTAAGTAATTGGTTGGATATGTTAGATAAGTTGATGAATTGTCGATGCACATAGTCCTCTTCTATTCTATGAAAAATTGGTTTCGGCATCTCTCCCTTGAACATCTTAGGTGAGACTTCATCTGCTTCATGGGTGTTTCTAGGCAGGGTAAAACCTGTCTAGGCCGGTGCTCAGGGAGATCGCAGTGAGTGAACGTCAATAGAGTGGGAACCCTTGTCGACTGGTTTTTCTGGTTGGGTTTGCACCAATAAATGGTTCCATTACCAAGACCTTGTTGTGACCAAGAGGAGGATATGTGGCATCCGACGAGACCATAAATTCAAGATTAGTTCAACCAGAAGCTACGAGAATTTTCTAAGATAGAAAATCAAAACCCTGGACTGAAAATGGACAAGTGTTTGGCAAGATACATACACGACGGTCCTCATGAGTACTTTTTCTCTGAATTTCCCATCATATTGTATGAGTGGTTGGCACGATTCACCTATCGCAAGAAAAATTTCTAGGGAGGTGAGTCAACATCCTGGACCCTTGAAATGATCCAGGAGTTGCTAGAGACTGACAACAAGGAATCGTGGGCTGTTGAGTTCCCATTGGATAGTATGCTAAAAGGATATATCACTTAGTTCACAGTTGACAGTAACAAGTCCTACAGTGAAGTAGAAAGGGAACTTTTCAACAGACCATGAGGTAGGCTCATGTTGTATTTGCAATTATCAATTAAGATGCTTATCTATGAAAAGGGCATATTGAAGATGCACCTCGAGTAGTAGAACTCTCGTGTGCCAGATATGGATACCATGACGAAAGGGGTAAGCCAAATGGAAATATAAGGGGTATATGGGTGCAAGTTTTGACGAGACTGCGAATCCGAGGAAGAAACTGGTATTACAAGAGGAGGAGAAAGGTTTCCGCAAGAGAAGAGGTAGAGTATAGGGGAAGATCTTGCTGCGATCGAAACAAAAGACCATGAATAAAGAGCACATGGGACAAAGCGACCCTATGACGATGAAGAGGATGACTAGGCCCAAGATATGCATAGGATAGAGGAAAAATCAAACCCCAGCAACAACGTGTCCACACCTCCACGCACTACTCCGCCTTCAGGAAGACACATGAGTTCTGCATCGTCTTGTCTGACGTGCCAAAAACAGTCTAGTGGTAGAGCATCGTCTATAGGAAGAAGGCCCAAGATGGCGAGTGGAGAAGACAAGTTACCTTTGTTCCATGGAAATGGGACCAACGATCTCGAGCAATATTGGTTTCTATGTGAAACAGTATGGACTGTTAGACAAACCATGGGTGATAATATCAAGAAAGGACAATTGGTGACAACTCTTTGGGGTCGTGCACTGGATTGGTTCATGAAATTTACACAAGTTCCTACAGGGACTCCTGCGAAGACACTGGATGAATTCCGTAAGGGACTAATTGAATAATTCCGGAAGGAAAAGTTGGAAGCATAGTACATCACATAGTTAAAAGAGATTAAGAAATTTCCTAATGAAACTATTTGGGACTTCGACCAACGGTTTAAGAAACTAATGGAAATATTTAATTTTGAAATGAGCGATGTTCAACATAAAGAATGGTTCATCGCAGTGCTAGTATCCCATATCCGGAAACTATTGATGCAACAGAAGATCGCAATGCAGAGTGAGGCTCTAGAGATCACAATGAACTTGGAGACTTCACCCATTAGAGAAAGTACAGTTGGTATGAACCATATTCAAGTGCAACAGTTGAAGTTGATGCTTTAGTTACAAGGCATTAAGAAGGGGAAAGAGAATCACGAAGATCTTCGGTGCACTTGATGTCGCACAGATGAACACACCAAATATACTTTCCATCAATTCTGAAATTATCTGTTATTTGGGGCACCGAACCCACTGAGTTACAGTAGTGTACCATGGTTCAGTATATGCCAAGTCTCTGGGAATCCACTTGGGGAATGTGGATACATGCAAAAGATGGTGACGAAGCTGGAAAAACTATATTGCTCATTTTTTCAATATGTGGGACATGAAGATTAAGATTGTCGTGCATATGACCTGCTTCAGGAAAGGACATATGAATCATACTATGTGAAGGGTGAAGATCGTCATGCAGTATAGAAATCACGGCCACAACCTCAGGCGATAAAATATCTACCTCAACCGCAATATACACCACCACCGCATATGTAGTTCATACCGCCACAGCCGCAACCATAGTTTGCACCACAGCCATAGTATAATCAGATGTTGATGGCTCTACCACAACCACAATAGCTAAATTCCCCGCTGTAGCAATTGAATCACCCACAATACTAGTAGCAAGGAGGATTTCGAGGAAGAGGATCAAGAGGATTTGGTAGAGGAGGAGGACAAGGTCGCGGACTTGTCTAGTGTTACAATTGTGGGGTATTCAGACATTACCAAAGAGATTTCCCACAATTGAAGTGTTTGTGTACATATTGTACTACAATTGATAACATTGTCAAGAACTGTCCACAATTCATTGCAAGATGGAAGGCAAGAAATTTTCCTCAGTTGTAGAATCAGAACCAGTTGTAGAATCAAAATCAGCTACAAAACTTGAATCAGTTGTAGAACTAGGCTTAGAATCAAATTCCACTTCAGAATCAGATTGTGAATCAACCCATGAACTTGCCCTTAAACGAGAATCCACTGATGAACCAGAATCTATTGGCAAGCCAGAATTAAGGATTGGCAGTTGCGACAATCTCAGCAGAGCCTAGAACAGAGGACTTCGATGTTTCTATTGTCACATGAGGATTTGCGATGACTAGGGAGGACAGGCCCCGACCGCAAGTTCGACTGGATGGAAAGAATAAGGTACCATTTGATATCACTGCCGAGCAAGATACATTCTTTGAAGCACGGGATGTGATTGGAAGAAATCTTGGGAAGTCACCTATTTATGAAATTCCCTCTACTTTTGATTCTTCGATGGAGGCAGGACCATTGTGACAACATGATATCTTGTAGAATTTTTTTGAGAGTTGCTTATCACTAGCAAGAGATATTGATGCTCTTGCTGATATTGGACAATCGGGTTAAAGTGCAGCTATGATTGGCTAATCGAGCTAAAGTACATCCAATTGGATGTGTGTCAAACTTGGTCGTAGATGTCGAAGGCATGAAAACCAATGCTGATTTCGATGTAATTGAAGTTGTGGATGGCGGAAGATCCTTTGTCACATTGTTGGGAATCGAATGGTCCAACGATAGTATGGCAGTAATTAACTTTAAGAAGCAAATGATGACATTTGAGAATCAAGACATCAGAGTCATCGCTCCTGTGGATCTAAACAAGGGGTGGAGATATATTGAACCATTGAAAGATGAGGTTGTCAGGGGATGGGATCATGCTTACAACATTTCATAGGATTACATCCACCCAAATGCTGATGGAGAACTGGGTTGGAACAACGCTAGTGCTGCGTCTTCTGGTTCTAATGATATGTTAGAAAACTGGAAAAATCAGATGCATGAAGTGTCATTTAGGAAGTGTGGTTTGATCACATAGTCATTGTGCCATGTCGCGACTGAGAGTGTCTAATTTCCAATCTATGAGGGGCTTCCTCATATTCTTACATTCTTAATGGATTTTGAAGAGAAGGTATCAAAACTGCAACGGTTGTTGGCACTGAAGGAAGCACTAAAGGCTACTCTAGCACACTAGTGGGCGACTCACAAGGAGACAATTAATGGATGGGTGTAGTGTCGACAGTTAATGACAGTGTGCTTAGGCGATACCAAAATATATCACACTAGTAGGTACGATGGGCAGAATGAACCCAGCGGTCACTTGATGGAATGCTAGAATATGTGGGCATCACAACCAAAGGATGAATGGGTCCATGCCTTCATTCACACCTTGGATGAAATGTTAAGGTCATGGTACATATCAACAGAGTTGCACAAATAAATAGCCACTTAGGAGGAGTCGACAGTTTTCTTTGTTCATACCTTCAGTTTCAAGGATGTCAATCCCAATGTCCATAATTCACTTTAGATAACCCGTGATGTGACATTAAAGTTAGTACCAGTTTCATATCTAGTGGATCCACATGCACATTTCCTCACACGGTTGATGACGGAATGTTATAATTTGTCCGGTGGACCTGAGGATGAAGATGAGCTAAGGAATATCAATATTCCAGAAATAGAAGGAAGTAGGAAAGTCACAGCACCAGATATACCAACCAATCCCATGAACCAGTTGCTAAATATTAGAAAAGTTAACATTGGGACAAAGGAGAACCCAAAATTTGCAAATATTGGGGACTTTTTGGATGAAGAGACTATGGGAAAGATCATGGATCTATTGCATGAATTTCAAGATCTATTTCCAACCAAATTCTCTGAAATGAAAGGGATCCTGGGTGATTTGGGAGAGATGAAGATTCCATTAAATACAAATGCAAAAACAGTAAGGCAGAGGCCATATCATTTGAATCCATGATACACAGAAAGGGTTAATGCTCAGATGGATAGGATGTTGGATGCTGGAATGATTGAGCCAGTTGAAGAATCAAAATGGATCATTCCTATGGTGGTCCAAGACAAGAAAACAAATGAAGCTCAAATCTGTGTCGATCTTAGAAAATTGAATGATTCTTGTATGCATGATCTATTTCCGACACCATTCACATATGAAGTACTCGAAGGAGTAGGAGGTCAGGAGATGTACTCGTTTACAGATGGATTTTCTGGTTATCACCAGATAAGGATCGCAAAAGAAGATTGACATAAAACGACATTTGTTAATGAATGGGGCTTCTTCCAGTAGACAGTGATGCCTTTTGGGTTGAAGAATGCACCCGCCATATTTTCCCGAGTTGTTTCCGCTGCATTCAAATATTTTATTTAGAAATTTATTCAAGTTTACATGGATGATTGGATAGTGTATGGTCTGATTAGGGACCACTGGAAAACCTGCAATTGGTGTTAGAGAGATGTAGAAAACATTAGATTTCGTTGAACTCCAAGAAGTATATATTTCGTGCACCTTTTGGGATGCTTTTAGGTCACATCGTTTGGGAAGGGCTGTGTATATGACCCTTTTGTTCTAATATTTTGCCTTGTTTATGAACTTTCTGATTTAATCCTATATCGCTATTTGCTCTCTTCATTACATCTGGCGATTTTTTGGATTTGGTAAGGATTGATCTTATTTTCCTTTTTATTTGTTAATTACTGATTATTTTGATAGAGTTATGATGTCATGATTTCCTACTAAGGAACTGGTGTTTTCAGGTTCAATATCATTTTACTTTCAGGTTGCAGAATGAAGGAATTACGAAAGTTGGGAAACTCATATATCAGTCTAAAGTTACAACAAATTGGTAACTACTTTATATATTATGCCCCTGCTCATTATTTTACATCCTTTTGGTCATCTACCTAGCACATACACAATAGTGTAATCAATCCGGGGATCGAATATTTTGTGTCTTAAATGATTCATGGTTCGTTGGGTTATCTAAAAAGGGTGTTGACTACTTTGACATATTCCTGAAGTCATCTCCACTCTCCACAGTCTTAGCTCTTAAGGTGGCTCGTGAAATCTTCTAAGAATCAACAAACGAGCCTTATTTGCAAATTTGTTGTAACTATACGATATTTCATAATTCTCTCATGAGAACTGATGTATAAGAACTTGGAATCTCTGCCATGATAGTTTAGCCATCATTTCGCATAGATCTATTGAACACTACTGTGATCATACATTTTTATATAAAATTCCTATATTATCTTGATTCATATGTGTTAATTAATTTCATGTGAGTGAGTGGCTTGTTCAGCTCCTTTCACCAAAGGTAGGGCCCCCTTCTGTGATAGGTGTTGTTGTAGTTAAAATTTATTTCCTTTATGCATGTAGATGATATTGATAAGATTAATGCCTTATGGAGATGATGATTTATTTCATTGTTCATATTTGGATTTGGTGTGCTGATCATAGTTGATTGTGAATGTTTGAGTATTGACACAATTGGATAGTATAATTTTCCTTATCATTGCTAGTGAATAGAGGGGAATGTGTGTATTATGAACATCGAATCAGGATTACTTCTATGGTGAATGATTTCATTACAATTGTTGTTGAGAATCTGTAGAAGGAGATTGTTGAATCAATTTATCTCTTTCCAATTCCTATACTGTAGTTGTTTTTTGTTAAATTACTTTCTGTTGGGGCGTGTACCCTAAGAATTATTAGTTTGGGTAACTTCGCGGCTGTTGGTAAGCAGAGTTAGGGGTCAAAATAGTCTTAGGGGTATCAGGGTAAGTCAAAACCCCCTTTTTTGTAATAAACCCATGGTTTAAATCCAGGGTTTAGGGTTTTTGGGAGCCCATGGTTTGAAGCCATGGTTTTGTATCAGCGCGATGTATAAATAGGCATTTTTGTAATAAGAAAAGGTTAGGTTTTATGATGAAAGAAAGATTAAGGTGAAGTTAAGATTGGTTTTGTGGAAGAAGGGTAAGTCCCAGCTGTGTGCATGGACGACCTCTGCAGCTGTGTGCGCAGAGAGTTTTGTAAAGAAGATTGTAAGGAAAAACCCACAGCTGTGTGCGCAGGGGCCTACTGCTATGTGCGCGGATTTTTGAGGACTAAAAGGATATGCAGCTGTGTGCGCAGATCAAACTGTGGTTTTGTAGCAAGTTGAATAGAACACAGTTTGTGGACGTAGCCCCTACACTGGGGGTGAACCACGTTATATCCGGTGTTGTGGTTTCTTGTGCTGTTTCTGTTTCTATTTCTTTTATGCATTAATAATTGTATACATCTGATAAGTTAGATCGCTGCTAACATTTACCTTCACTGTGAATTCCCTGTAGTGGGTTGAGAAAGTCATGACTGTTTATTTATTTGCGAAGTTGTATGTGAATGAATGGTGAAACTTGTAATTATTGATTAATAAGGTTATTAAAAGGCTAAGGTACAGTAATCCCCCTCTTTGCTTGCAGAAACCTGATTCTGCGGTATCCCATAGCTGTTTCAGGTGAGGCTGCAACCTGTGCGCAGGTTGTTTCCAAAAGGGCCAACACTGTGGGTCTTTTGTTGGTGCGACGCAAAAGGTTTAAACCCGGGTCTACCCTATTGCCCAACAAATTGGTTCCGTTGCCGGTTGAACTCAGTACCTGCTCAAGAGGGGTTTACATTGTACCTTAAGGGCTATGTTCTGGAGGCCCTCTGTGAAGGAAATTAGTGATTGGTTTGCTGAGATCTATTTGAAGTTTGTGCAGCAAGAGAACGCCAATCCGCGGTGTAGTGCAAGTGAATTTTTACAAAGGTATGTTTTTTGTGATGCTTATGAAACTTTTTTTGGTAGTATCCACATAGAGTTGCACCAGTGGCTGTCTAGGTTAACAGAGAGGAGGACGAACTTTCAAGTTTGACGGATTCCTGTGTGGACCCCCGCAAGGGTCAATCTTGTGCAACACGTAAACAACGAGGTATCCCGCGCTGTCGATTTCTGGACGACGCAAACGTTGGAAGCCTTTGTGACAGAGTTTGCCATTGACACAAGCACCTCCTTCAGCGAGGCTGAACGACAATTTTTTAGAGGTCCCCGTGGTAAGTTTTTGAATTCCTTAAGCTTGAAGATTAAAATACTATTGGTTGAAAAAGGTATATTATTCTTTGAATCAGACTGTTATTTTAGTAGTACTAACATATGTTTGCAAGTGAGAGTACCTTCGACGCGCAAAGTGGGTTGCGGCGAAGCGAGCAAAGGTACAAAAGAGATTTTGAGTCCTACTCCTCAGGTCAGACCACCGCACCTCCCCCTGTAAACCCTCCACAACCAGACCTTGAAGAAAACCCTCCTGCCACCCCCCAGCGTCGTTGTGTTACCCCTAAAGTTTGGCCGCAGTGTGACAGGAAACCAAGTCCAAGTATTCCGACCACAGGTCAATCGGTCCTTGTAAATCCCCCCCCATCAACGTCCTGTCCTCCTCCCAACCCTCCCAGAACCACCATGGCCCACCTAGCTGATGATATTAAGCTGCCCATCTTCAACGAAACGGGGTCAGAAGATCCAGAACAGTTCTGGTTTTTATGTGAGGCCATCTGGAATGCGAAGAGCATTACCGACCTGGATGTAAGAACTGCGCAGCTCATTACTTCCTTTCGTGACCGCGCTTTGACCTGGTTCATGAAATTCTCCAGTAATCAGCACCCCACTTTGGCTGAAATCAAGGCCGCCATCATTAAGGAATTTAAGAAACCAAAATTAGAATCACAGAGCATCACTGAACTCAAAGAGATTCAACAGCGGCACAGTGAATCAGTGTGGGACTTTGATCAGAGATTTAAAGTTCTACTGGGCCAAGTCAACTTTACTATTAGTCCTGCACAGCACAAGGAATGGTTTATCGCTGCATTATTGCCGCATATCAGAACTCCGCTCATGCAACAGAAGGTTGCTGATCAGCAAGAGGCTCTGGAAATTGCAATGAAGCTAGAGACTGCCCCCGTTGGAGACGATTCTGGTATTGCCCAAATCCAAGCGCAGCTGGCAGCGATGGCTCTGGAGCTTCACGATATGAAGAAAGCTAAAATTAGTCGAGAGGAGGTCTGGTGTACGCAATGTCAGTCCGAGGGTCACGATAGGGACCAGTGCCCTGTGGTCCAAACTTACCTAAATACGGGCACGCCCAACCAATTCAATGCCGGTGTTCTATATTGTGAGATTTGCCGAACGACTGGCCAGCATCGCCCTGAGCACTGCCATCTTCTTCAGAGATATGTTCAAGTTCCCAAAAACCCCTACTGCCAGTTCTGTAAGTCCGTAGGGCATAATGAAGAAGAGTGTCGTAGCTACGACCTTATGTGAGAGCGCACCTCTGATGCCTACCGAGTCCACAATGAAGCTCAGAATAATAATGGCTATGGCTACCGTGGCGGTGGCCCCGGAAGAGGTGCTTTTGGCGGTCACGGCCGTGGTGGAATGACCAGAAGAGGTAGAGGCCAGGTTGTGTGTTACAATTGTAATGAAGTTGGTCACTTGGCCCGCGACTGTCGGAACCCCACTACGACCTGTCGGTATTGTCGCGCAGTGGACCACGTGATTGAACAGTGCCCCCATCTCCTTGCCAAGATCCAGGAAAACAACCATGGCCCCACCCCAAACATTCAGTTGATTTTCGTTGAGCACAGACCTGCCCCAGCTCTCAATGTGGTCACCCGGAGTGGAGCTACGACGCATACTCAAAACTCGCCAAAGCAACCTGCCGCGGTGTGCGTGCATAAGGCCTTCGAGAAAATTCCAACCCTTGATCCTGTGAAGGACCAAGTACCATTCCAGTAGGCCCAGCGCGATATTGTGGATCCTCGCAACGTGGAAGAACCTGCGTGGCAACCTCAGTCGCCTTCGCAGCTACACGAGCCCTCGACGGATAAAGTAAGTACACTATCCTCTTTCTTGCAGAGCTGTATGAAACTCTTGCGGAATCAGAACGCTCTAAAAGAGATGCAAAAAGTTCTTGCTGTCACAGACCCTCAGAGAGGAATTGATCAGGAGAAAACTGTTATTCGTGTCCGAAGAACGGGAAGGGAAATGAGATTGACCGTTTAGATCGGAGAATATGATATGACCGACGTCATTTTGGATCTTGGATCAGACGTTAATGTTCTACCCAAGAAGACCTGGGGACAAATGGGAAAGCCTTCATTGGTTTGGTCACCTATACAGCTGTGATTGGCTAACCAACAAAGGATTGTACCATTAGGGAGACTTCTTAGTGTTCCAATCGACATCAATGGGGTCAGTACTCTGGCATATTTTGAAGTTATTGAGATCATTGATGACAGCAATCCTTATCCAGCTTTGTTGGGAATTGAGTGGGCCATGGCCAATGCTGCAGTCATCAACCTTAAGAGGAGACAGATGACCTTTGAAGGAAATGGTCTGCGCGTTATTATACCCCTCAACCCATCCCAAGGAGAAAGATATACAGAACCACTCAGAGATGAGGGGGGGCAGGATACTCTAGATCACATATACAACATCACAGCCAAGGACGCAGATTATGTCGAACCTGATGATGAAGGTGTAATGGATTGGCAATGTGATAGCTCCTGCATGTCTGATTCAGACTATGGTCTGGAGAATTGGCAGAATCGACTGTACGAGCTACATGGTCATAGATGCGCACAGATCGCTCAGTCTCTTAGATGCCTTCGTGCACAGCCTAGAGATTTTCCTGCGCATGTGGGGATGACAGACCCGGGAGAATTTATTGCACCTGTGTCAGAACGAGTACCTCAGTCACAAAAATCCCAAAGTATGGAAATAGCACTAGAAGCTATAGCAGCATGGGGGTCCAATCCTACAAAGTCTCACCCCAGTCGGGGAACCTACCAGAAATTCCTGCGCCCCAGATTCATAAGCCAAGCTCAAGAGGTGCGCAGTAAGTTCAAGGGGCTGACCAGTCTTCAGTGCCAGTTGAGGCACAACTATGCAGGAATTGAAGACCACACCAAGGGGCCGAGCCAAGATGCCAATCCCTCAAATCTGATAGTCCTGTCATAGACATTCACCGGTCGGGTCGAAGGGCACTATTGTACTGAGGTTGCTTATTACCCTAAAGCTGCAACCTTGATTCTGTCGAGGCCCAAAAACAAAGCGGGGCTCAAAATTCGACCATTGGGAAGCAGCCAATTTGGCGGCGGCAGAGTTTTAATTGCTTTAAATGACTGTACTAAGACCAGTACCGGCAATCGCGGACAAGATTTTCGTCAGACTTGGTGCCTTCAATGCACTGCCCTGCCTGATTTGATTGATGGCGTGTATAAGAAGATGCCCCAGTTAAGAAAAATTGCATCCTGCATTTCTTCAAGAATTCTGAGTGAACCCATGACCACTGAATGGGAGATTGACGATTTGGTCAGAGAATTCGAGCAAGAGGGTCTGATCCCCTGTTCTAATTGGCCGCCTACCCTAGCTCACTGTGAATAAATTCCCCCAGCACCACCACGGCTGATGCAGACACGGTCTGCTAGGAAAAATTCCAGCACTGAAGTTTGCACCAAGCGCAACCAGGATCGGCAACGGCAAACAGGGAAAACACCAGCAGCTCATCCTATGGAGCCCTCTGGTTCTGCATAGACCCCAGCTGGGGGAAGGGAGAATATTCCACCACCACGGCCACCATATCTACCACCTGTGCGCCCAGGTACCGCGCTACCCCGTCAGACGAAGCAATTTACATTAGCCACACCCTCGCTGCCACAGGGAGTGCAGTTGATAGGAAGTATGACAGGGAATATTGATCGGCTTAAGTACAGCGACCATGACACCAATGACCATGGCAATTTTCCACAGTTTGAACCAGAACAATACTTGCACCGCGTCAAGTACCTGGATCATAGGTTCACAGTACTGGAAGTGCAAACCTGGGCTGCGGGCCTGGACAACGCTGGCCTACTCAAGATACTTAACATTCCCCATTTTGGTCGTGGCATACATGTGACAGTAGTGGCCAAGAAGTTACTAGCGCTGGTGCATGACGGCTATTTATGGATAGGGGACCGAAAAATTCCTATTGATGCCGCCCTCATCCATAGGATCACAGGTTTACCCATGGCAGGACCTGATCTGGGAACTGAATTTCCATCCAAACATGACGATACAAAGCTCGCGCAAACCATGAAAGAACGGTTTGGCTTGATAAAAGGAAAACGGGGGTATCACACTTCCACGATTTAGGAACAGCCCATTCATTTTACAGCTGAACTCTTAGCCTGCAAACTCATACGGAAATGCAGGCCAACTGAAGTACCTGCTCCGGCTATCCGGATTGCTATGAACTGTGCGGAAGGGTATACTTATAATTGGGACGAATATCTTGCGAAGGAGTTTCTGGAGGATGCCCATGATGCGCAAGAAAAAGGTAGACCTTTTCATTATTCCTGGCTTCTAATCCTTATTGCATTAGTTGGGTGGAAAGAACCCACGGAAGCCCAGTTTGTAGAATTAAACCCTAGCACACTAGGGGCAATGAGGTATGCCTCCCTATGGATATCCTCAGACAAGGAAGCGCAGCAGATGACGAACACTGTGTTCATCTTTTATGCTATGAGTATTCACTATGAGATTGTGTGAATGCCTCGACTTACCAATGAAGTGTTCTCTCAATACAAGGGCATCACGCACTTTAGTGCCGATATGCACCATGTTTTCATTCAAGCTCGTGCAGATCCACAACGGCAATGCTTCAAATTACCCTATGTAGTCACCGAACCAGATATCAGGTGGATAGTTCAGCTCTGCCTGGTCGAATGGCTAAAAGATTTAGGGAAAAAACCCTCTATTCCGGTTCCCCCAGCTACCAATATTGGCGCAGGTACTATTCAGGCGCAGCAGCAGAGCCCATTGGAAGATAGCGAAGACCTAAGTGATTCGCAGAGGGATGATGATGGCTAGGGTGGAGGCGATGAACAGGATGAACAGGATAAACAGGATGAACAAGATGAGGAGTCGGTCAAGACTATATCAGCTCCTAACCCACCAACGAAGCGCACATCATCAGAAGTAGCCGAGGTAACCAAGCCGCAGCCCCGCAAAAAGGCAAAAGCAGCGAAGGACAAAGATATTGAGGAAGAAGCCCCTGTCACGCTAGATGCACTGGAGCAAGCTCTAGAACAGTATACGACAGCGCTTACTAAAAAATGGTCAGAGTTTGCGGAACTGCATCTGGCTGGGCTCTCAGGTATCGCAAACAGGGTATCAGAGATGAAGGAGCTAGCAGCAAAATCAACACACAATACTGCGACAAGTAGCACTACAACACCCGCACAGTAGGATATCAGACAATGGCCACCTAGAGATCACCCGGGACAGGTATCAAGCGCAACTCTGCTACAGCCTGACATGGATCCCCGACCCCAGACGGATACAACCGCGGGACTTGATTATACGAAGATGTCTATGTCAGAGTTGCACCTTCGCCAGCTTGCGATTACAAAGGAGATCCATATCCGAACCCAATTGTCCCAAACCCAATTGGAAGACACCATCAAACAAAACAAAACCTTTTCCGCACGTCTAGAAGAACTCGCACAACAGAAGAAAGAGGCCGAACATACAACAACTACGTTGATGCAAGCATTGGACGAGGCATGTCAGAGTCTTTCTGACTCTGACATATAGGGAGCAAAGGCACCAGAGCAGAGAATATCTAAGCTGAGAGACTATGCCCAGCAGTCTCGCAGCGAGGTTGAAAGGATGAAGATAGAACATTAGCACCAGATTGCAGAACTTCAACTGCGCATTCCTCCTGAGACTCCACCAGAGGTCAGAGAACAATGCCAGCAGGACATCAAGGCTTCAGCAGCGAAAATAGCAGATAATGTGGCCAGCATCGCCAAACTAATGGAAGACAGCATAGAAGCATGGGCGAACCTACAGGACCATCCAGATGTAGGTAAGGTCCAGGAAATCATCAAGTTGCGCCAGGATGAATTAGATGCAGTCAGAATAGAAATCAAGACGCTGCCCCCTATGCAGAAGATGGCTAAAGTAAAGCGCAGCAAGGAACTTCAGCAGGAGATTGAGTCCTACAGGACGAAAGTAACGCTGCTCGAGAATGCGTTACATCCCCTGGTTGATGAAGCGTTAGAATTGAGCAATACGACGGAAAGCCAGCTCAAACTTTTGAAGACGTATGACACTTTTGTGTAGGAAAGGGCTGATACAGACTCATCTTCAATATTACAGGAATTGGTGGAAAAGGAGAAAGCTGCTGATGATATACTACACAACCTCACCAGTCGCTTCCAGGTCGTAGCGTAGAAGATTCTCCCACCAGAGTCCTCACAGAGTGTCCCGGGACGGGCCACTAGTGAGTCTTAGGGGCCTGTTGGGGCGCGTACCCTAAGGATTATTAGTTTGGGTAACTTCGCGGCTGTTGGTAAGTGGAGTTAGGGGTCAAAATAGTATTAGGGGTATCAGGGTAAGTCAAAACCCCCTTTTTTGTAATAAACCCATGGTTTAAATCCAGGGTTTAGGGTTTTTGGGAGCCCATGGTTTGAAGCCATGGTTTTGTATCAGCGCGATGTATAAATAGGAATTTTTGTAATAATAAAAGGTTAGGTTTTATGATGAAAGAAATATTAAGGCGAAGTTAAGATTGGTTTTGTGGAAGAAGGTTAATTCCCAGCTGTGTGCGTGGACGACGTCTGCAGCTGTGTGCGCAGGGGCCTGCTGCTGTGTGCGCGGCTTTTTGAGGACTGAAAGGATCTGCAGCTATGTGCGCAGATCAAACTGTGGTTTTGTAGCAAGTTGAATAGAACACAGTTTGTGGACGTAGCCCCTACACTGGGGGTGAACCACGTTATATCCGGTGTTG